>OX375762.1:8336774-8604274 GCA_947359385.1 Chesias legatella | reverse complement strand
GTGACAAAGTGATATATCTTACAAGGATTTGCCATAGAGTGATATCCTTGCGGTAAAAGTACTAAAGTTGTTATGAAACAAATGCTTTTGTATGGGTTTTATGTAACGAAAATGTAGAGCCGTCGCAGTATAGCTGCAGAGTAAAACTAATCCAGAGCAAAGGTTTCTGATACCCTGCTTTACTAACGCCGTATTTGTTTGTACAGCTGATATTAATGGCGTGTTATCGTCTAGAGTTCAGGCTCTCTACAAATGTGTTTTTATCAAATATTAATTGCATTTGTTTGTTATAATGTACTATTAAAATACGCCTAGTGCATCTTAATCATAACTCACCTGAGTGAATGCCTACTAACCTTAACAACCATTTACACATTCATATGTTACCACAATGCCGTATCTCCTGTATTTGTTTCTCATAATGACCTTCAGTTCTATTACAATTAACTCACCTTTAAGCCACAAAGAAGTTTGAGGTTAGTTGAGACTGCCAAAAGGGGCTTACTTAGTATTTACATTGGTGATTGATTAGCTTTGTGTTCTCTCATAGAGAAAAATGAAACAAAAATAAAGTCTGTGATTGCTAATAAATGTTGATAAGTATGGTTCAGTATGTTTACAATTGGTTCAGTGTTGATGTTCAGTTACCACACTTTTGTATTTTCAATTTAAAGAGGAAACATTCTTTTCATAATATACTGAAGCTAAACAAAGTGACAATAACACCAAAATAATATTCTTTCTACATTGTTCATTTACACCAGTCTTCCTCATTCAATAAAAAGTTGAATTGTTAAGAAAGTATTTGCAAAATTTGCAAAAACAACGTTCTTTCAATTAGATTATATATTCTCTCAAAATTATATATTAAATAAATATATAAATTATATATTCTCTCAAAATTAGATCACATTGATCTTTATCGTTCATTGTCTTGTCAAACATTGTCTTTTATGTAAGCGTTGTCACAGTGTTCACTTCACTTCATTCACTTATGAACAGCTGCATTTTATTCAACAATTTACCTGAAAGTTTTATAAAGTCTTAACTGTTTGTTTCCAAACTAAGTTATAGCTATACAAATTACCAATGTCAAACATGTAGGGCTCACGTTAACCACAATGTAATATAACACGATGTTTACCATTTTGTTTGGTTGCACTTACACAACCCAAATATAGAGTTAAGCAATATTTTGATAACATATTTTATAAATTTGAAATTATGGATGTGTACATTAGAAATAACACTATTTTTCTTAGAAGTTACTTCTACATAAGTGAATCCGCATGGGTACAGCTAGTAAAAATTGCTTTTTCAAAATAATACATACATTAGGAATGTGATATTTGGATCAACAGATAATAACGCGAGAGCAACTCACGTCGGCCGTGCAAGGGATGACAGTGCCAAGAAAGGAAATGCGAGTGCCACTACAGATTGCAGCAAGAGGACCAACATGGAGACCCTAGCGGCGGCAGAACACTTTGATGGGAAGGACCCCATCGCACCGGAAAAGGGCAAGTGGTGTGCCAATCTGCATGCATTGCATGGCTTTCACTGGGCATACGTACGCTTGTGTACCACTGATGTGTGCCTTGATTTCTTATTCTTTTAGATATTTACCATTTCAGTTTTGTCATGTCCTTTTTTTTACTATATCATTTCATTCACCACGTTGTCTCATTGAAACTATTCAGATCGTTTTCCTCAAGGAACATGGTTAAATAAGTGCTGCAATCTATTTCAGAAACCACCCAGGTAAGTATCGGCGTGGTCTCTTCGACCCAGGATGAATCTTCTAGCCATAAAAGGCATTATCAAGAGGAGAATCAAGAGCCGGACCCGCTTGAAGATGACCTCGCCAAACGGAAGAAGAAAACGGAGGACAAGGAGCTGATGGGCAAACCTGCACCGCCGAGGAGTGGACCTGGTGGACGGTAAACAAATATAATTTATAATAAAAGCCTTTATTCCAAACAGGTTTTAAGGTACAATATATATCTATATGCAATAAATAGTGTTAGTTACAAATATACCATTCAAAAATATCCAACAAATGGAACAATTCAAGTGCTCCTGAATGAACCCACAAGTAAACTTAAATGTCCAAACAAAATTAGCTTGAAATGTAATTATTAATTAATACTGAATAATGTTTATAATGTCTACTTTCACCTACAGCCGTCTATCTGTACCCAAGGGGGGATGGTACAGAAAGCTACAGTCAGAAGAGATAATACATTTCAATAATAGAAAAGGATTTTTTTAGTTTCTGTTGGTTCAATGTACGATTTGTTACATGTTAGCGTGTTGACCGGCAGCAAGCCGCCGGGACCAGCGAGCAAAACGGGCGCGTCACCCCACGGGAAAGGCGCGCAGGGAAGCGGAAAGGGGTCGTCGGGAAAAGTGCAGTCTCAGGGCAAAGGGTCCAAGGAGAAATCTGGTTCGCAGGGCTCGCATTCGGTAAGTTAACCCTTATATTGCAACATCTAATCCACAGTTTGTATAAAGAGGTATTGGAATTTTAACTTAATTTTAAATGAATTGAATAGTAATTTGGAGTGCTGCTATACGAATTACAATAAAAATCAATTATTTGCTTTTTTTGTAGTGATATGGGCTATATTGTATTTTGATAGTTGATAAGTGTTTGGTCGGATGTTTGTTACTTCTTCATACCAAAAAGCTGAAACTATTGGGCTAAACCTTTGTCATAATGGATACATGGACGTAGGCTACTTTTTAACACATTAAAATGGAGACAGAGGCTAACAGTATTAAACTTCTATGTGGAAACCTTATTTTCAGAGTAAATCATCAGAGAGATCGAAGTCCCTAGGAAACAAAACTGACCGCAAGAGTCCGGTAGCCAGCCCCAAGACGAGCCAGAGCAAGGATTCGAACGACAACGACGATGACTCGAAGCACCACGAGTCTTCGGCTCCGAAGGTGCCGCCGCTCAAGATAGTCATACCCGGCGGCGCTGGTGGTGCCGGCAACCGGAATGAGCAGGAAGGTGAAGGTATATATCTATGATTTAATTAAGCTGGGCCTAAATTTTAGTAAGTGGAAACCATATGCCTACTATCACATATAAGACCCTGATGAACCAGCTATGGAGGCGTTGACGCTGCGTATACTTGGTGCCTTATCCTAAGATGCTAGGACAAACAATCTATCTGTGATCTGATGAAATCTGTGAATCAGTCTACATGTATTAGTGAAAACCATATCAGTCAACTCAATAGGTTCTGAGTTTAGCCTATACATAATACATACAGATAGACAGAATCGCAGCATGATACTCTGTTTTAATTTCTTGCAGCAGTATATATTAAACTCCCTGATGAGCCTTATGATTACTTATATACTTATACTTACATTGATTCTTGTTATTACTGCAGTGTTTACATTTTAACCCACTCCAATTGCAGTTAAGAGTTTGGTATGACCCACCTTTATAATAAATGTAGATATCATTATAAACACTTGACATATCCCCGGCTCACAGCTCTGTTGGTAGTAACCCTCCCTTCTGCGCTGTAGGTCGTGGGTTCTATTCTCACCCAGGATAACCTTTGTATGACGAATATAGGTGTTATTCCATGTCTGGGTGTTAATATTTATTATATGTATGTATTCTGGTTCCCATGATACAAGCTATGCTTAGCTTACTTTGCGGCTAGATCTGTGTGAAATGTCCACCAATATTATTATTATAAGCTATGTCGCAGGTGTATATTTTATTAGTAACAACAGCAGTCCGTTCAGGTGCCCGTGGGAGCGGCAAGGGGCGGGGCAGCGCAGCCACGCTCCCCTACGTGATACCTTGCACCACGGACAACGGACAGACTTCGGATAGCTCCGACGGTAATGATGATAAGAGGGTTGGGGAAGGCGGCAAGGTAAATATTCCGAAGGTATGTTGTACATCCCCCTGTATAACATAACATTTTTTTATAATTTTTTATTATTATTTTGATTTTAGAAGTACACGGTAGATAGATAGGCATAGTGAAACAATTTGATTTATTTTATATTTTTAGTTGTCATTTAATTTGTATGTATTATGATTTTCTTTCGATATATATCGTTATTTATGTTGAATTTATTTTCTTTTATTTTTAGGGATCCCTAGTTTTTAGTATGCACTGTTAGTGGCATACCAATGACGAGTAGATAAACGCAAAACTACTTGCACATTATTGTTCTTATTTCGATTGCCTTAAAATAAAAAACATAGTTTAATAAAAACCTGAAGATAGAGTATAGTTAGAACATGCTTGTTATGAAAAAAATCATTCAGTACGCATGTATAAATACAAGTCATTTCAAAATACGAATGCAAATAGCTATGGGACCCGTAGGCGTTTAGTATGCTTGTTTATTATTTTTAGTTTGATTATTTAAACATCGGAATAATTATTTATTGAATGCGTATTAAGATATTCGTCGATATATTTCAGCCGGGTACCCGAGTGCTTCGTTCGCACAAAACCGTCGACGACAAGGACAAAGAAAGGATTTCTCCGCACGTCAACGCTCTACACTCAAACAAGAGCCCGCAACCTTTGGTAAATAAAATATTAAATTAGGTAATACTGTTGTGAGCACGAACGATTCGAATGGAAAATTCTGAGCGAATTCTTTTGTTCCAGCACGACAGCGATCATGTGTCGACGTCGAAGACCGAGACAGGTAACAAACAGGTCTACTCAATATGCCCGTAAAGTACGCACAACAGTACAGCGAATTCCAGTCTACACATAAAAATAATGGATAATGCCCTGTCTACAGATAAACAACGGATAATGCCTAAAATGTGTTCAAACTACACATATATCGCATTATTATAAAAATAGTAACGTTACCACATGACAGATTGCACGAAAGGAGTCTCTTTGAGGAGCATTTTAATCCTTTCACCACACTGGTTCGAGAGGGCCAGTGTCACCATTAGTAGTAATAGATTGAAATAGATAATTTTTATCATTGTATCTATTGTTTATCCCGGGTATTGATCTTGAAATGAACATTATCCTCGTGAGTAAGTGGAAACTGTTACTTTATGGGTCTTTGAGTAAATGTTAGTTATTAATATTATTAATGCTACTCTCGCATTTGCAGAATTACATCCACGCAAACGGAAACTCAAAGCGTCGAAGGACCACCATCGTGAGCCGAAGAACGACCCGCTTCAGGAGAGCAGCAACGCGCACAATATCACGCATTCCAATCCGTATCAGATGTACATACATATCCGAAAACAGGTAAGGCACTCTCGCTATTTGACTGGCCTCACTATCTTTATCTATTTCTTACTGAATCTGATTGATATTATGTTCAACGCTGACTTTTATGTGAAGAATGTTAAGTTATCCTCGGCCAGACTCCTCTAGTCTTCATAACCACTTGAACAGTACATAAACATGTTTCATAGTTAAAGGCACAATACGATGGTAACTTGGATCTTTTCATACCTAATTAAGGAACACCCAAGTCATATTGCTCTATTATGGATGGAGTTGCCACTTAATACCAAGCGGGCCATCTGCTCTTACTGTAACCTTTTTACATACCACAAGAAATAATACATGTTTATCTGGAGTGGATGCCCCTATTTGTTTTTAGATGTTTATCCATTCATTGTGAGGTAGAGTAAGGAGCTATCCTATATCGACCGGGGTGTGTTTCAGATTGCTATGCACACCGAACTCTACCACACAGCATCCGGTATGAACAGTACCTAACATACACTGCTTAATTACAGATCGACCGACGTCAAAAGCTGCTGTTCCCCGTAAAACCGAAGCCCCCGAAGGATTTCAACAAATACCTGATGAACCGATGCACGTACACGCTGCAGGGTAACGTCAACCCTGAGCCAGCGGTCGAGATACCACACAACTTGCCCACGCAAATGGTTCAGGAGTTCATGATACAAGAGAAGGAAAGGTACATATTCATTGTTGATATATGGTTTGATATCCACCCAGGACGAAGATTGGTGTGACTAACATAGAAGTTGTTTCTGTGTTAAATATGTATTATATGTATGTATTTACAAAAGGTATATAAGTATTATATCAGTTGTCTGGTTCCCATGATACAAACTATGCTTAGCTTACTTTGGGGCTAGATGGCGCTATGTGAAATGTCCACCAATAATAATTATTATTATTATTTGTACCCTTCATTACGCCCATAAAGATTCGTAGCAAATATCTCCATTGAATCTTTACTGGACCATAATAATTAGTATGTTGTTTTTTTATTGGTTTTGCATATGGCCGCATCCTGTGCGAAATTATAATGAACCATTGACTCGCAGAAGAAGATCTAGTATGTGGCTCCTGGGCAAAGATAACTAACGTGACATAACATTGGATTTTCAGGACGCGACTGCGAATACAACATCTAGTCGAAAAGGAAAAACTTGTGCTGGCCGTCGAACAAGAAATACTACGCGTTCACGGGCGCGCCGAGCGTGCCGTGGCTAACCAGGTACAGCAGCGTACATCACACACTTATATAACAACAACATCAAAACATAGCAATTTGTGTATGTACTTTACTTATATAAAACTAGCTGTTGCCCGCGACTTCGTCCGCGTGGAATTCGGTTTTATCACGCACCCCTATTTTACCCGTCGGAAAAGTAGCCTAAGTTACTCCTTGTTACATAAGCTATCTGCCCTTGAAAGTCCTGTCAAAATCGGTCCAGCCATTTCAGAGATTAGCCGGAACAAACAGACAGACAGACAGAAAGATAACCAGACAGACAAAAATTTAAAAAAATGTTGTTTTGGTAAATGTACCGTTATACATCCATATGCACTTAGTAAAAAGCGGTTATTTTAATATTACAAACAGACACTCCAATTTCATTTATTTGTATAAATATTGGGGTGCCTGCGACTGTTTTGACACCGTTTTGGTAACGCACATAACTTTTTCAAGCGAAGAACTCCTTGTGTCCTGTCTAAAACATGCTGATGTAGTAACAACGGTTTCCTTCATCGTTTTGAGAACATAGTACTGCACGTATACATTTTCCAAGTAAAGATATCATCGTGTCCTGCCTGGATTTGAACTGCTGAGTAATCTATGCCACATAAATGATTTAGTATCAAGCAGCAGTTGACTGGACGAATGGTCAGCAAAGAGTTCCACTGCTACAAAATAACTTTATTGTTGTTCCAGTCTCTTCCATTCTCTGTGTGCACAATGCTGCGGGACAATGAAGTTTACAACGTATTGGCACCAGAGCAGGAAGAAAAACGCAACGCTCAGCGCTCCCGTTGCAACGGAAGACAGATCAACTCTTGGTTACAGGAGGTTGACGACAAATGGGAGAAGATCAAGGTAACGTTTAGTTACGAAGTCCAATTTTGGCAACATACATGTTGGCTGTACCTATTGAGAAAGAACAATGTAGTTTAAAATCCTTTAATTACTAAACAAAAAAAAAATACAGTTTACCCAGCATCAGAATAACAATGGTAGCAATATTTTTTAAAGCTAATGCTATATTTCTTTACCTTTTATTCTAATTTGTGCATGAGGAAAGGCAATATAATTTAATTTTGTATAAATATTTTGCTGCAGTACCAACCACTATATATTGCCCATATTTTTTATTAAATTATATCTTATCAGGAAGGAATGCTTCGACGTCAGCACACGGAAGCACAAACCTTACACGCAGTCCAGTCCATGGGGTGGGAGTGGAAATTGAAGGAACTCGGCATATGCGATTACAAAACGTCGCCGAAAATCGACACGAAACATGTGCCTCAAATACATGTTTCAAATTTTGACTTGCCCGCTTGAATTTAAGTTGATATTGCCTGAGTTTCTTGTAACGGTAGCGTGTTTGTCGCGCTAGCAAAATACTTAAGCCTGTTTTTTCATGTAACGTTATAACATCGATTGGTAATGAGAATCAAGCGGAGCTACTAAATTGGATTTTATATATCTAAATTCCTCGACTTGAGTTAGCATTCTAAACACCTTCCGCGTCTTTATTACTTGACTAATGGAGATTCAAATTAGTTAAAAGCTGTTAATTAGGTCATTTTAATCTAGCTCCTGTAGCCAAGTAATAGAGGATTTATAACTGGTTTACGCTTCTACGGCGAAAATACTAAATTTATTTTATCAGTTAGTTACCATTTTTAGGATCAGGTACTGCAAATGATTGTGTCTAGTCTAGGACGTATTTGAATGAAAAGGATTCCTTTATTTAAGAGATTAAGGATCATTCATTTAAGAAAGATAGATCTTTGCACTAAATTATTAAAATACAAATTTATTTATCCAAAACTGTTGTTTTCATAAATATAGAGATGGTATGGCTGTTCTGTACTTTTTCGGAATATTATGTTTTCTTATCATTAATGTGGATGGTTCATTGGGTTGGATCCTTTTCGTTTTACTACGTTCATTAATATACAAATACTAGCGCCCAATCATTTGTCAGTAATAGATCACTGAATTTGTCTACATGCATGCCATGTTATGATTTAAATGATATTTGAAATTTTAACATGGCAATTTTCTGAGTTTATTGTGGAGGATTTTTCCTTCTATTCTCGTTTATCTTATTATTTATCTCATCAATTTTTTGACACAAGATGTAAGAAACCAGATCAATTTGCTTTAGTGTAGTATACTACGAACGATCTACGTAACTTGAAGCATCGTTTAACCGTTTCTCTATCTCTTGCCTGTGTATCAAGTTTGAAAGTAATGGGCGTAGGTAGGTACCTTTGATGTACGAAGTTAGGTATCATGAGTGGTAAGTTACGTATTAAGTGATATTTTACAAATATAAAAGCAAAAAAATCCTGATTGAAATGAAATGAAAATGAAATGAAAAACAATTTATTTACAACAATATACACAAACTTAGCAACTAAACTTCGACTTAAAATAAGTATAATAAAAGGTATAATGTTGATGGTATTTTAGACGCAAGGATAATTCGGCGGTGTCCACACTAGGCTGAGCCTGTACTGTGGAGACCAAACGTTACAGTTTCATTTGTTTACGATTACCTACGCCTCTTAAAATCACAAATCAATTAAGTGAAAATTTATAAAATCTATAGAAAAGTTTAATAATAAATAATAATAGTATAAATAAAGGATTGAAATTAATTTTAGGTTATGATGTTTATAATATCTTCAGTTGTTGCATATTTGATTGATCTTTATAATCTTTTTATTTTAAGATCATTGTATGTTGTATTTTATGTTAATAAATGATTTTAATCTGTTTATCTTATCCGACTATTGGAGACCTAAATAAAAGTTAAGGTTGTTTCGATTGTATTTAACAGATTTCGTCACATTGCAGTAAGTATATTTAAACTAAATATGTAAAGAGTAAACTCTATTTAACGGCATTCTATTTAATGACAAATTCCCTAAAGCGTCGAAATTACTTGACATTGGTTGGTTTACCTTCCATACAATGATAAACAATACTTTCTAAGGTCCGAAAATAATAAGAACTGCAGCTGTACAGAACAGAAACTGTACTTTGTTTTATTTAGTTGCTTCTAGTAGTCTAGCAGCACCTCGACTGTCGTTGTTATGTATTGACTACACGTTATCATTGTTTTTATCGTAAATTTTATACTAAATTTGTAAATACATATTATAATAGTTTTTTAATAATATATTTTTTCTGCTTTCCATTTAACAACTCTCAATAACGCCATAAATGTGCAGCCCCTTAAGTGTCGCTATATAGAGTTTACACTGTATTTATTGTCTTCTATAAAAACTGATTTATTTATTAATTATTACTGTATTTAATGCAGTGTGCCAAATTCCTATAAGCAACATAAATAGTAATAGTCATCAGGAAGTTCATTCCAGTTCTGTTTTACTGCATCAACGTAATGATTATAGAAACGGGGCATTATGAGGTAAAACTTATTGTAGTTTCGAATACACTTTCGGTATGCATGTGTGTGTTTAAGAGGAGTGTATAAATGTGTGATACTGTAATTATGAGTACCTATATATTAAATACTTGCAAAATGTCTTTGTTTTTTTTACTGGAAATGTATCTTGAAGTAGTTAAATGTATGTGTTTCACATCTGTTCGCTGCTGTTTGCTCAGTTTTAACGACAGTCGTGTATATTAAAAGTGAATTAAGAGTAAGCCCCGGCTATGTTACAATAAGTCGAAAATGGCCTCGAGGTCCACACTAGACTGAAGGAATGGCGGCAAATGCTGGAGAAGGTTGGCTTGAAGATCAGCCAAACTCAAGTCAGGAAAATATGTAACAAAGAAAGGTGAATAGGAATCTTTGGGAAGGGAGGGATCCCTTCTAACAAGATTATTATTCAGAGGGAAAAGTAAAACCTAAGAAAAAATGGATGGTCTGTGCAATGATATGAATGAATGATACGTCTGATAGTGTGATAGAGCGCGTAAAACATCTATCGCCGACCCAAAATTAATTGCAAAAAGGGCAAGCACAATCTATATTCTTGTATGACTTAAATAACTTCTTAAAAATGCCATCTAAAGACTCATTGAAGTTTTCATATTAAGAACCCGCTTAAAATGTTTAAATGGATGTTGTGATTATATATACTGTATTCTTTAATGACTGTGTTGAAGGTATGAAGTCTTCCGCACTTTATTTCTTTTGGGTTGCCACTGTCGCCATTTCATTAATTTAGATTCAACCGCTAGTTACGTCGCAAAAGCTCCAAAATGCTATTCAGTCGCAAAAACTACCGCTCGCTGTGGTTGAAGACATCCACTTGATCAAATAATAAATAGAGTGCGGAAGCCCAAAGAATTGTCCACGAAAAATGTTGCAGAGCCAGGATTACTATTTAAACAACTGTCAGTTGGGGGCCAGAGCGATCTTTCCACCGCTCACGTTATTTTTATACGTTTCTGTAATTACGGACTCTGATTTTGATTCGCGATGGCCGCTTTCATAGCTTTGTTTATGTGCTAGGCGTCTTACTGGCTTCATTGGCAGCCGAGGTTCAACTGACATGTACATATTCGAATAACAACCGATTGGACAATTGAGAATGTAAGACGGTATGATTATGTTTAATTAAATAAACGATCTCAATGTCATCTTGTGTTTTATTAACAGTTTTATTAACCCTTCCTACCGTAAGAAACGTGTGCAATTGTTAGAACGAATTGATCGTCGAATTTTGTTATTGGTATTAAGTTCCGTTAAGTATGTAGTTACAAACCAAAGGCCTCCCAAAATATTTTTTATAACCGTAGTCGAGAAATTATAAGAAACGTACATGTTTATCATTTACTAACTCTAGTAAGAATATACACATTTGAAATATCAACGCCATTTCCTCCGAAGGGGTTATTCATGAAGAATGTAGATTGACATGTGATGAGCGCACACCCAAACGTCTCTTGAAATGTATCTTCCAGTAAACAACATAAGCTCCGTGGTTAAGTAGGTTGTAACCCGATCGATGCGAAGTCCAGGTTCGACCCCAACTGGGGGCAAACTTTGTGCGGTGAGCATAATCATAGTTTATTCTCGGATACTGGATGTTCGTGTGGTTAACTATTCCACTGCAGGGGTATGTATTCATTATTCTTACGGTAAGTGTATTCTTAATTATTTAATATGAAATATAAACACATGAACAGTAAAAATTACCTATTTTCGATAACATTATTATATGAACAAAATATTTTGTACACTGCTTTTATTTCTTAAGAGTTTTCTGATTTACACTAATATGTACACTAAATACAAACGAAAATAAATGCGTAGAATGAAGCACGCTACTAAAATATATACTAGTGTATAAAATATTCATAGTAAAGGTAACTTCCTGATGAAATAACGATGCCACATGACAGCAGTGAAGAACGACAGTGAATACCAGGTGATGATATATGAGAGGTGTTCATTTCTAATGGTGACTCTGGTTTGGTTGGGGATCGGCCAGCCTTCTGGGGGGTCCGGGATCCCTCTCGCATCGAGCCATACTGGTAGACAACCAAGATGACCACTCATCTGCTCCAAGTCCCTGAAATAATATAATTTGTATTTTAATAACTTCAGATTCACCGGCCACTACTCGATAGACATTGCTTTTATTGGAAATATGCATGTATAGTATTAGCAAGAGTAATGTTAATATCTACCACAGTCCAAAACTGATTTGTTGACATCACAAACCCATTAATAATTTCGCCATAGGTTTGGTATTTTCTATCGAAACAGGTAACAAGGGATTCTACAACCACAGTTGATGCACACCGATATATGATGTTAGTTTAAGGTTTGTAGCTCAAGAAATAATGGTCTATATTCCACATAGAGTAAATGATTAGATATGTGCAAATAAATTACCTATAAAACCAGGAGCCCTTCTCCGGATGGTTCTTAGGCATAAACGGTGCCCGTTTCTCAGTGAGTCTCACAACACCCACCAATTCCACTTCATTGTTGATGAGGGATGGCTCACGTTTTTCTTTGGGTTTCATGTTTTGATGAATCCACCCTCGGTTCACTAGAATAACTTCACTGAAACAAGAAATACAATATTATAATCAATTCACAAGTTACAAAGAGTTGACTATTACTTGCTGAACAAATAAAAACCTTTATAGCTTTTTCAATACAGTGAGTCTACTGTGGGGGTTTCTTAAACAATTAGGGGAATAGAGACTTATCTAATCAATGGTTTTGCTTTTCAAATGTAGCATAGCTTACTACCCTATTATAAGCTAATAACAGTATGCATTGTACATAGTGTTTCATTTGTTAAGTAACTAACATTGGCTACAAATGGTAAGCGGTAAGAAAAACTTATCGCCAATGGATTCTGAAACAAAATAAACTTAAATTCACATCTCTCTTTCTGTCATGGTACTGAACTATCCATCATGTTGTCTAGGGATGCCATGTTTACAAGATGTTAGTTTGAGAAAAGATACAGAACCTATAATTAAATTTAATTGATAGCTAACAGATACACCCCTACTGTAATACATTTAACATACCCAGTGTCTGCCAACATAAATGGTGTAACCACCAGCCATCCCTGATTTTTCTTTGGATCGGAGACTAGTGATCCAACTCTTGACAGACCATCTGTCTCATCAATCAACGCCCTGGGCCCAATAAGTATCTCTTTGTCATGGACAAATTTTCCACGTATTTTCACTGGCTTGTACTCCATATTTTCCAATTCTGTAAATCTAAATTTTAGGTAGAACTTTAGTATGTAAATTCTTAAATAAAAATACTCCCTACTTAATGTACATAATATAAGTAAATGTGATTTGGGTTTTGGTTCAATTTGTGACAATCACACAGATTCCATTCCATAACTGTATTTTAAATTACATATATTTTTTCATATTTTGAAGAATTGGCATCTTATTTTAAACTTGATTATCAATTGATAAGGTAATCAGCATTATGTCATTATGAGCAACAGATGTTTGGAATTCAGCTGAAAATTGGACACTCCACTTATCTGATCAATCTCTAAGTATGGTTTTTAAATAGAGCTGATCTAAATACAGTTTGATACGTACTCAGAAGGCATTTCAATAGCAGGAGCATTGGTTTTGGCATGCAGCATATCAATGAGGTTGATCTTCCACTGGAGACGATATACTTGCCAGCAGCCCAGTCCAAAAGAGGTCACAGGAATCATCTGAAATATGCAAAATACTTATAAACATGTTTTCTTATGCTGAATGTAAATAGTTTTATACATCTTACTACTATTATAAATGCTAAAGTTTGGATGGACAGATGGTGGTTTACTCAATCACGTCAGAACATCTGAACGGATCAGGATTAAATTGGGTACAGACATAGACTGAAGTCTGGAATAGCACACAGCTACTTTTTATCCTAGAAACGTGCAGTGTTCCCATGGGATGACTCATAACCATAAAAAACAGGAAGACTGTACCAAGGTGTCAGAATCATTTACCTATTTAGATTGTATAGCACTGGTTATCTCGTACTTTTCATCTCAATGATATTAATAATTCAAAGAGACCACATATTATAAGATGCAGGGTGGGCAGGCTACAAATATAGAATCAAGAGCCTGGGAAGACTGAACAAAGATGTCAGAACCATTTACCTATTGGGATCTTTGTACAGCTCTAATCTCGTAGTTATACATGATCTCAACGATACTAATAATTCAAAACGAACGTAGCAGTTATGAAAAATAACCTCACCAGTAATATCCATTTGTAGACTTCAACTGGTTCTTTCTTCTTCTGAAACCTCTGCGATTTGAACGCGTTAGCAGCATTAGTGTTCCATCTTACTGCGCATCGCAATAAACCTTTAGGTGAACTATTGTTGTAAGAAATCGCAGCAACTCGTGGGATTTTACATAAGTTGCGAAACAATATTGACATGGTTAAAAATAAGACTAAGATACTATTCACGTATGTATTATGAATATGATACGATTAATACCGCTACAATACCCTTATTCTTGCTTTCTGGCTAACGAAAGTAATAAATTGTATTAATACTTTATTACTAAGGTATAGTTTTAAGTTTTGGTTTATTTATAACAATCAAAATCTGCAAGATTTCAACTTGTCAAAGATTTCAATATCGTACCATTAGGTCAGTGTTACCAGTTGGGGAAGATGTAGAAAGAAGCGCTCGAAACAATGCTGTTACTTTGCAATTAATCCAGAAGTTTTAATTTATAACATTTTCTGGTATGTAATAATTATATTTATTACTATTATTATTATTGGGTACTTAACATAAACGTGCTATTTACTCACTTAGTTTGTGTTAATCACGCAATGATTCCAATTCAAAATACTTCGATATTTTAGATTCGAGAGTCAATTAAATGTTGTTGCTCATGATGTAGGCTCGTATAAGGTTTAAAAGGTTGAATTAGCCAGTCGCTTGTTTGAGTAGTATAAACACTTCAATTTTCTTTGATAGTGACAGTGAATTGAGGTACCTATATCGCAGGAAGGACGTGAATGTGTAAATAAATGTCTACACATTCCGCCATCAGATATAATAGATGTAATGACTTATCTTATTTAACATAAAAACTGTTTAGTAGATAGGTACGTATTAATTTAGTTGATAGGATTATATATAATAAAACACATAGATTAGAAAAGTTTTAAAAAATATTTCTCGATAAGCAATGTTTTGGCTATGGCCATTCTAGAATTAATATGGACTATTTTTCGCTTTTTTCAATGAAGTTATGCCGCAAGTGATAAAATGATCACCACTATCGTTTCCCACGAATAATTGCCGAGCTATAAATATATATAGTAAAACGAGGAAATATTTCCTCGTTTTGAATGTTATTAATCCTAACTTAAAATAGCCATGTTTCAATCCAGTGCAGCTCTCCAGTAATGCTGGACTAGCCTTGTTCCTAGACCCACATAATTTACTGCTGTAACATTATTTCAATCATAGATGGATAGAAAATTATTTATTACAAAAAATCAGGAAGGGAAACTTATAAGAATCTAGAAGTTCTTAGAGTTTGAAATAGTTTATAGAAGAAAGTGGTAAATAATGTTAATTTAATTATAACCAGATATTACTGAATTGGATGTTGGGCTGGATTGAAAAGTTTACATTGGTCCTATATTAATACAATGGATTACAGAGCTGAGATCCCTGGATCAATAGTATTTGTCCTCGTAGACGTTTCATATCTTGAATAGCCTTTCCGTGCTATATGGAAATGTACCTATACAGTGAATAAATATTGAAAGTAATAAAATATTGTATTTTTGTTTCCCCGTCACCAACACGTCACCAGTCGATAATGCCATAACCGCAAAGAGACAAAGACAAGCACGGCTACCGATTAGCCGTGATAACCCATTTTCCAGGCCACTACCGACTACATAATAGCATATTTTTAATGTATTGAGATTTGATTATTATCTTTTTTTCAGATTGATTTCGTACATGTATATAATATATTTTTATTTTGGCAACATCGCTTCAACTACCCAATATCTAGGGATGCAATACGATAATATAAAAAACGATGTTTGAAAATCTTTGTAAGGGCAAGTTTAAGAACTTATCGTCTGATAGTTTTTTTTTCATAGTTGTTAAAATTATTACTTATGAGTATTTTTATGGAAGTACTTCTGCAGTACACTATCGCAGTTAAAATATAGAAAGAATATTATCGACATTGTATCGAATATTGGTTCGCATACGGTGCTACTTGGGTCTTGTTGTACATACTTACCTAACTAAGTAGGAGAGGACCCAAGTCATCCGTTATGGTCGGATTAAACAACTTACACAGGTGCCAACTTAAAAAAAACACCAGGTGGGCCATCTGCTCGTTTTGTAAGTTTTGAATACAGAAAAGATTATATATTTTGATAAAGATATGTTTGGAATTAAGGCCCCAAAAAGAGTAGTAGGTACCAAATGGAGAATTTCAACGCCACCTTACCTTTGTACACTGAATTCTTTAAACCTTATTTTAATTTTCTTTCTTGCAGGTGTAATTATTTGCTTTCGTTTAATATTTCTATGGGTAAAAACGTATTTCTCTAGGCGTGTTTTGGTGAAGCACGGTATTGGCAAGTCATTGTATCGCCAACCACATATTCTCTGTAACGTTCTTTCGCTGGTACTTGCTGTTGGCTTCAGCTAATATTTATTTCGTACAGCTGTGTAACGGTGAGCTATGTCCAAGCCAAGTCCAAGCTTTCTATGTCCAATTATATCGTTCACGAATAATTCTGTAGGCATAGGTATGTACCGTAAGAGATTCCAATAAGTGTAATTAATTATATAGATTTAGATAAAAACCTGCTCGTTATCGATAGTATCTAAAACGGACTTGCTGATTAATATGGTTTATTCCTTCAGTTCATATCACTACTTAATTAATTTTGTGAATTGCGACAAGTTCAATAGATTTATTCCTTATCTTCCTCGTTTACAACAGCTGTTCTGAGGTGGCGTTAAATTTATTAAATTTGTTTTGCGTCTCACTTCGGGCCGGCAATAGGGTACCATGAACACTAACATCAAAAACGCAAAAAAAACCCATAGCTTAAATAATTTTTCTTCATAATCCATGTATGGAAGTTTTATCGATCGAAACATTGTTCATGATTCCATCCCTAATTACGTTTAGATAGAGCGATAAGGATTGCTTCGGACGACAGACGCAGACGCAGCGCAATGGCGGACACACGTGCAAAGGTGAGTTTATTTCCAAATTCAGTGACAATTATCGTGCAAATACTATACTTTTGAAACAATTACAGTGACAAGAATATAAAATAACTATATGTAAAGTATTACTAATAACCGCGAGTGCGTTTGCGTGGACATTATTTTGTCACACCGTGTCAGCCATATTTTGGAATATATTTTTACCAAAAAGGTTTCCTATACCGCATTCTTTATTCATGTTTTTAAAGTTATTTTTTATAATTAACGGGTTATGCACAGATCTTTTGCATACTAACGGCACATACAGTTGAACAAATATGTACAACACGTGTTTTTGAGATATACCCTCAGATAGATTTGATTAAATAATCACAAGCTTAACTAAACTTCGAGATATAATTAATAAGAATAACATTACGTACCACCCATTATGGTTAGTGCCACTAGCTTCTGAGCCGTGTCAACCATATATTCCGGAATATTTTTACCAAAACGATTCTGTATACCGCCATCTTATTAATGTTTGAAAAGTTACATATTATTTAATAATTTACGCTTCATACACCGTCATCTTTTTGCATACTCAAAGCACACACAGTTGAACAAACACAACACGTATTTTTCAGATACCTACCCTCTAATATATGGTGTTGAAATCTCGTTAATACCTCAACTATTTACTTAATTTCGAGAGGTAGACGATTCTTCTGTTCGAGTCACTGGTTCTCTCGAATCAGTGTGGTGAAAGGATTTTTAAATGCGCCTCAAAGAGGCTTCTTTCGTGGACTTGACACATGTTTTAGAATTTTTATTCTAGGCCATGTTGGTTACCCACGATGTTTTCCTTCACCGTTTTGAGAACGTGGTATTGTGCACATAAATCTTTCAATCGAAAAACTCATAGGTGCACGTAGGGATTTGAACTGGCGACCTCCGGATTGAAACTCGGAGTAGAGGGTGATATCCACCAAACATTTTTTATTTTGTACTTATTTCATGGTTGTAAATAGTGGGCGCAGTGGTTGGTGCAAACAAACGATATCTCACAGCTGTGGAAGGCGCAGCCGACCTACCTCATATCTCAGGCGGTTTACGTGCTCGCTGGTCTCATAACTCTATTTCATGGTAAGTCCAACACTATGTGATACAATTACGGAACGAGCAGACGGCCCACATGAAACTCTGTCCAAAACATGCAATGCGACTTGGGTCTCCAGACTCAAGTCCGAGACATGTAGGTGTTACGTCTCATGTGCATGTAATTTCACCGAAAAACACACGTTTCAAACCAATTAATATGATGTAACGGGATCGTTTGACTTGAGTACATTTTTCTTTACGATTTAGATCTCGACATAGTGACAAAATTTAAAAGATAACGCCTTGTGTTTCCTTCATTCTTTTGTTTTTCTTTCGTGATTTTTAACATATGTGCCCATTGTACTCATTTTTTTTTAATATAGTGTTAATATTGTAATTATTATTCTTTGTTTTGTGTGTACAATAAAGAGTTTATCTATCTATCTATATGTGCTTGTCAAACCTAACTAAGAAATTTCCGAGCAAGAGGAGAGTTTGTTCAATATGAAAGGTTATATGAAATAATGAAAAATAATTGGGTATTAATTTTCTGTATAATTGTTCAGCTCCACTAACTGTTCACTAAAGAAATCGAGACAAATCTAATGTGCAATTACTTCGTGAAGCTTTGGCTAGCGCTTATATCTTGCACACTATAGCTGCGGTACAACTTGGGTCCTGAGTAATATCTACTAAAGAAGCCTGCAATTTAACCGCCACCCACACCCCTCACTGATCGGCGGCAGAAATGGGTATGGTGACTGTTATTCTCCGAACGCCGAACACAAAACGCATGCATTTGTTTTACTGCTACTGAAAGAAGACTAATTTCAGTTATCATTCCCAAACATATTATTCCTTAAATGTAATGTTTTACAGCATTGAAAAAGGGTGGTCGATGGCCGTACTTCTGGCTGGGGACTGTACTCCACGGGATCTATGCGGACAACTTCTGGCATTTCGTGTTGCCAGATTACGACAACTTTTGGCACTCACAAACACCTATAATTTTATTTGGCGGCAGATTGCCGTTCCATATCATTCTTTTGTGTAAGTAAAATTTTATCTGCATCATTTATTTTGAGCATGAGATAGAACTAGGTATCATAATACCTTGCAGTCGTGCATATTTTTTAAGTTAATGAACTTAAAAAAATAATTAATGAATTATAAATATTATTGTATGGTTCAAAACAAGCGACTATACAATGCAAACTAAGGATTTAACTTTTTCTATCACTTTTACGCAAGTAAACGTCGGGCCAACTTGTGACTAAACCACCTGTGACAGGAAACCTGCTTACATCATGGTATAAAATACACCCATAGTACCATTATTTCACAGCATCCATTCTGCGAACCTAACTGAGGATGTGATAATTTCAGATCCAGCATTTATGTATCATGCAGCATATGCTGTATCAAAACTGAAGCTGCCGTCATATGCGGAGGCATTCGCAGTGGGCGTGCTCGTCGTGCTGATAGACTTGCCCTACGACATTGTGGCCGTCAAGTTCCTGCATTGGACGTGGCATGACACCGACCCTAACATCTACGACCGCCACTACTGGGTGCCGTGGAACTCTTACTATTTCCACGCAACCTTCACAGCAAGCTTCTTCTACATCTTCAATTATAGTAGGAAGTGTTTTGCCCCCAAGATCGCGCAGTGGGAGTCGGCTGGGTAAGAGCTCATACTTTTTTTATGTGATTAGGGGGCGGAACTAGCTGACGGCCCACCTGATGTTAACAGATAACAGCCCATAGACAACAGCAATGCGACTCAAGTCCTCTCCACCAAGGTATGAGATGACCTAAGTCGCATTGTGTTGGGTCCATCACCCCGAGACGGGGATGTTACGTCTCATGCGCCTGCAATTTCACCGGCACCCACTCCCTTCCACCGGAACACAGCAATACGCGTGCATCACTGCGTGACGGCAGATTACCAGGTGTGGTGGTAGTACTTCTCCGGGCGAACTTGGCACAAGTTCTACTGCTACTTTGGGTTGTTGCTTTCACACCACCCGGGGGACACGTGTAGGGATTCAAAGGGTAATCACTTACGGACGTGAGCAACGTGGGCCCCAAATCCTTGAGGGGAATTTATCTAATTAGTGTTAAAATTATGTATGAGAAAATAAGGATTCACGTCTTTAGGCGATTCATCTATTCTTTCACACTTGATAGTGCAATATGTCTGAACAGGCACCATACAGAGCATGAGCAATATTTATGCATAATCTTCTATGATTATGTATGTTTTAATTTATTTTAGAAGTTGATCATTTGAAGACTATAAGAATGTAAATATGTAAATGAAATCTTTTAGCTCTTGACTCTCTTGATGAATGTAGAATAAGGAAAGTAGACAACCGCATATAGAAGACTGTGCTGACTGTAAGGTTATCTTCTTTTTCAAGAACCTTTCTCAATAATGACCTCTTTTGTTACAGGAAACTGATTGAGTGGAAATCTCTAGCGATAGCTTCACTGATGGGCATGCCTTTCGGTGTGTTGCAGTTTGTGCCTATATACCACACCCTGCATGATATGTACAATATCCACACTGAAGTCACTTTCTTTCTTCTCTTCACCATATACGCTGCTTTCACCATCCATGGCCTATTGAGCGACAGACAAATACCAAAAACAAAGTAAGAAATAGAAAAAAAAAAAAAAAATTAAATTAAAAGAATAATACATATTTACTTGCCATTAGTCCCATTTATATTCATATGTCTATGTGCCGTTCCAGAACATAAACAGTTATCGTTGCTGTGATTACGTTATAACTTTAGCTTCAACTCAGATGAATTTTAATACCGCTTCAAAGCAGATTTTGTTATTGCATGAAGTATATACCTACCTATAATTGTAGTGTTATGTTACATTACAAAATGCTGATAAAGCCATTGTTAATGTGTTAGAGTTATCAAAAAAAGGATTTTATACATGAATAGCAAAGTTTTTTTTAATGTGGTGACTATATTCTACGTTTCAGGCTCACCGCTATCGACTACATCCTCATCATGCAGCTCGCCGTCCACTACATCACATACTGGGTTTTCGTGGTGTGGTTCAACCCCGAGAATGAAATATCTGTCGGGCTTCATGAACCGGTTGGACCGTGCGACGAAATGTCATCGTTAGTCAGTCCGTTCGGAAAGGTACATATATGTTGTATTCATAACTAACTGTTGTCTGCGACTTCGTCCGCGTGGAATTCGGTTTTATCACGCACCCCTTTTTTACCCGTCGTAAAAGTAGCCTAAGTTACTCCTTGTTACATCAGCTATCTGCCAGTGAAAGTCCCGTCAAAAGCGGTCCAGCCGTTTCAGAGATTAGCCGGAACAAACAGACAGACAGACAAAAATTGTAAAAAATGTTGTTTTGGTATATGTACCGTGTACGTGTATACATCCATTAGAAAAAAGCTAATTAGTAAAAAGCGGTTATTTTAATATTACAAACAGACACTCCAATTTTATTTATTTGTATAGATGATGCCATCACTTATATAGCTACTCCTGCTTCTAAAGTCTCACTAGAACACCAGAGAATCTATTAAAAAAAAAAAACATAACTACACTGCTGAGGACTCGGACTGGCTTATTACTAATTGTGTTTTTTTTTATGTGATACAGTAACGGAACGAGCCGAAGGCCTGCCTGGTTTTAAGTGGTAACATCTGCCCATAACAACCCATGCGATTTGGGTCCTCCGTTTCGTACGACAAGACCCAAGTCGCATCGTATGCCCCCGTAACTCTGAGACGTGCAGGTGGAATGTCTCTTGTGCCTGTAATTTCACCGGCAACCATACCCAAACCGGAATACAGTAACGCGGACGCATTACGGCTTGGCGGCAGAAATGGGCTCGGTGCCAGTGCTTTCCCGGACGAACTTGGCGAGAGTTCTACTGCTCTTAAAAGTGATATTATTACTTTACAGGTATTGAAAAAACGGAGATACTTATGCCTTGACGATTACGACGAGGGGTACTTTGACTTCCACTGCGTGCCCGAGAAGCCTAAGTACGGCGCCACATGGTACACTATTTGCGGAACTCCATTCCAGTAAGTCGCTTTTAAACAATATTTGTTATTATTCATTATTATTTTTTCGTGTCTCAATCGTTCTCGTGTCCCTGGCTTCCTCCAATCAATGCGATGAGAGGATTAGAGTGCACCTCAAATAGGCTCTTTTCGTAATATGCAATGCATTATAGTACTACTGTACTGTTTTTTTTATTTGATGCAGTTACAGTACGAGCCGATGGTAACTCTGAGACGTTTAGGTGGAATGTCTCATATGCCTGTAATTTCACCGGCAACCACACCTTTTAAACCAGCACACAGTAACGCGAATGCTTTACTGCTTGGCGGCAGAAATGGGCATGGTGGCAGTACCTACTTCCCCGGGCGAATATAGTGAGAGTTCTACTGCTCTTAAAACAATGATGATGATTTTAGTGAAATGGATGATATCCATCGCAATTTCCCCCTTTTCATATCTTTTTGGGTTGTGCCGTCGCTATCCACGGACTAGTATGAAATCTCATTTAAGATTCAGTATCTGATCTTGTTGATAATCGGGAGCTGCCACTTGTTATCTAGAGCAGATGCCTCGATAGATGGTTTAAACCTAAACTGAGAAATGTGTCATCTGCAGCATCAGAGTCGGTTCAGAGGGTCTGCGTTTGATTTGCGAATGCGGCACTGCTTGAGCATAGAAATTCAAGAGTCATTACAGAAGCCAGCCGGTTCAGGTGGTCTCGTCACTGTGACTTAAGATTTAATTTTGTTCACACATATTGACCATACATTTCTTCTTTTCAGAAATCGTGAAGAGTACATCACGGTGATCACCACAGCTCTGTTCCTGGCAGTCTCCGTGTTCTACAGCATCTATTTCAGGACCTCTCAAGCTGTAAAACTCACAAAGAAACAAAAAACCGAATAAAATGAGATATAATTATGTAACTGAATTTTTTACTTTTCATTAAAAAAAATTAATTATCTTTGTTGTCTTTTCATTAATAGTACGAGTAAGTTTTCCGCCACTGTGAACATTTGTAAGAACATGAAAAAAAATGAGCTAATGTTATTTTTCACATTGTTTCTTATTTAATGAGTTGAGTCATTCATACAATGAGATTATTTTAATAAATACTATTAATAATAATAATACTATTACCTTATTAAATTTATACATAGAATTAGGTACATATTTCCAGATTTATGTCTCTATTTGGTAGGTAGTTTGTGGTTGGTGTAAGTACCTACTTATTATAACATTACACCAACAATTAGGATATTATGTAAAAAAAAAAACTACACTTTGCCAAGAGGACATCAATATATTCATTCCAAATTACATTTTGGCAGGATATTTAACGCAGCTTCCTCATTACCAACACCCATTTATAAACTGCATGCATAAATCCAGAACATACAAAAAGTTGTAACATAATCACCATCCGAAACATGCTTCAAAAACGGGTTAGAGATAAGAAAAAAAACACTAATACGGTTGTGAATGTCAATGTCAACGTCAAAACGTCATGTTGACAGTTAAAGAGTGATATGAATATTTTGTTTGTTTTGATGTGAAAGATGTTAGATGAGACTGGTTTCTAAAATACAGATTAATATTGTAATACATTATTCTGAGATAATACTAAATAAGAGATCACAGTAATGTAAGAAAGGACTGAGTAGTTGTTTAGTGTAGCGGGTGATCTACTTGGATCCTTTTTCTTAGCCGCAACAACGTTCCTCTGAGTCTGCAGCGGACCCAACGTCATTGGAGCTTGCTGTGGCTCGGTTTAGACCGGGCAGCAGCAGCTTGCCACCGGTGCGGCCTTGCCTCGCGGTGATGCTGGACTCCATGGGAAATTCAGCGATGGCTTCGCGTGTTGCGATTATATTCCTGCTGCTATCTATAGGTAGCTTTATGTACCCCGATCCACTGCGGGTCTAGCTACTAGTAACTACGAAAACTGCCTTGCATCGATAAATAAGTAATGCCTGTTCGTCTTCAAGAAATCGCAGACAGCAAACACAACAAGTGCTAGGTTTGAGTAGTTTCTTGCAAGACTAAATTGAATTTCTTATGTTTACATCAGTGAAAGGTAAGCAAAGTTGGACGGTTTTGGTTTTCGCACCATATCACATAGTCTATGGCATAAGTTAATTGGGGAAGCATGAACTTAGGCATATTCATGTTGGATTGGGCTACCTTCAGGTCTTCGGGTGGATGGATTAGTGGCCCATCACGCAAAAAAGTGAATTGATGGCCTAGTTGCAGATATCTAGCCCATCTGACAAGTAACAAGGCAATAAGCTACTTATGTATAAGCCAAGAACAATCTTCACCATTCTTGTCTCGCACACCACTGATAGAGTATATTTTGGATTGTATGTGTCTAAATCATCAACTTGTGTTGTGTGTGGAGCCTGAGTGTAATAATTGCAAAACATCATATGAAAAATTCTTGAAACCCTGAAATTGTACTGCTGCTCTAAATTATGCCAGTTCTCCTAACTACATGAAGTTTGCAGTTTCTTTTCGAAGATCTCCATCTGACTGCTTGGGGTGTCCTCTAGCTGCTTCCAGGATCTCTTGGAGATTGTGTGTATTGATAATAAGAAATAGTGTAGTTGAGGTTATAGCCAAGGTGAGTGCAAAATTTTGACTTACTGACTGATCACATTTTTTTTTTCTATACACTTCTTTATTCTTTATTCTTTATTGTACACAGAAAATAAAATATACAAAAAAAATTCATAAGTGATACATGTACAAAGGCGAGCTTAACCCTACAAAGAGTTCTCTTCCAGCAAACCTTTGAGGCTAGAGAGAGGCGATTTTATAGAGGTAGGATGTGTGATGTGTGATCACTTCATGATACCTGCTGTATTTACTCTCATGTGAAAACTTTGACGATGCCATTCATAGCACTTTTCACAGAAACAGATATTTCAAGTTCATAGGAAGCTCATAAGAAAAATTCAATTGAAGTTCTGTACTTTTTGTAAACAGTTGTAACAATTAGGAAAACAAAATAAATATGTATTACAAAAATTAGTATTGTATCAGTTATTCTAGTACCCATAGTACAAGCTTTGCTTTGTATGGGGCTAGAGAGCGCTGTGTGAAATGTCTACTAATAATATTTTGTTTTACATTTATTTATTCTATCGTATTTTAATCGAATCTTCATCTCATATGGAACTAGGTATTGTGGAGGTAGTGTTAGTAGTGACTTCGTAATCATTGTGTTTTCATATTTGTACGGGTGAAGTAAATATGGGACTCTTTTTCTCGTTTAATCACCTTTATTGATATGTTTATGTCTTAAACAGTACAGATTACATCCCTTAGATTCTAAACATCCAATATTGAAGAAAAGTGAAAGGTAGGTAAAACAAGTTTAAATTTTCGTACCCTTGTTATAACGGAGGAAATCATTTGAAACAGTCAGGAGGTCTTAAATTATACAGTTATTTGTGTTCAATTGTTTATTTATATTCAATACATATTTCATAGAAGTGAACTAATACTGTTATCCTTAAGAGGTTAAATTCAATTACAGTGAGAAAAATTAATTTTAATTTAATTAAAATAACCAAATATATATATTTTACCTTAGGTAAACGAAATCTTTTAATAAACCGTTAACATTTATAATTCCGTAAGTCCTTACATTACATACTTGTGCTTATTAAAAAGTGCCATCGAATATACATTTATAAACGACTTCTACTCAGAGGTCTACGATAGAATATTATATATTTAATATATGTAGGTATATGAGTATATAACTTAATAACAGGATTCAACGACACCGCGATAACTACGAACATGTGATAAATAAACAAATTTGTGCAAAGTCGATTGTAATGTTACAATCGGCCAACTAAAGAGACACGAAAGCCGCACTGATTTACTTAATATAATTTGACTTACTAAAGTCATCCAATAATTTTACGATATAGATCGCTTGTGAAATATTTCTAAAACATCAATTATCCTAAAGTAAATATCTTGAACAATTACCGATAAATCGCCCCGGGTCGTATAACGGATCGAATGGAAAAGCCCCACGTTAACTGATCTGCATAATGATGGCAATAATATCCCCTCATCCCTCAATAATCACACCATGACATGACTTACGCAATACTCAATCACAGATGATTCTAAAATCGCTTATATTCGACAAATTCTTCCTCATTCGTTCCAGTGCAATACACTTATATACCATGGAATGATTAGGTTACAATTGTAGTAAAAATAAGTAATTAATAATAGATTAACTAAAGTAACAAACTTAGAATCGTAAATGGTGATTTGACGAATCGATATAATGAAAATAATTCTAAACTAGAGTTGGAAATTTAGTATTTTCTTCTGGTTTATGAGAGTCGATACTGAAACGTTTATTTTGTTTACGAGTCCGACAATATTCTGGATATGGTGACCAATGTGTCTTTAACTAATATGAATTCGGACTTTTATTTTGAAATGTAGAAGTTTCATAAACTATCTAATTAAACTGTTGTGGGCAAGTAAACGTTCGTTAACAAAAGTCATGTGCGTCGCCAAAAGCGAACGGCGAGGACGGAACGTCGCGTATGATTGGGATTTAATAAATTATAAATGCTTAATATATAGGAACAAAACTGCTATTCGGTGAAATGATCGACGGTACGTTTAGATGGGGCGGGTGTTGAAGAGCTCGTCAACGACCCCGGGGTCGGCGAGGGTGGACACGTCGCCGACGTCGCGGTCCCCGAGCGCCACCTTGCGGAGCAGGCGGCGCATTATCTTGCCGGAGCGAGTTTTGGGCAGGCCCACAGCGTGCTGCACCACGTCGGGCGCGGCGAATGCGCCGATCCTGCGGCGGACGAGCTTCTTCAGCGAATCCACGAGCGTGTCGCTGAACGTGACTCCTTCGGCTAAAGTCACGAAGCAATAGAGCGACTCTCCTTTGACGGCGTGGGGGCGGGAGACCACAGCGGCCTCGGCCACCTGCGGGTGTTCCGTCAACACGCTCTCCACCTCGGAGGTGGACATCAGGTGGCCGGAGACGTTAAGCATGTCGTCGATACGGCCGGTCACCCACAGAAATCCGTCTTCATCGCGTCTGGCACCTATTATTAATAGGACAATTAATTTCGATTTGTCAAAGGAACATTGGAGATAAAGTAGAACATGTCGCTATAGAGTATGAATTTTACAATTATTTACAAGGAATTGAGATGACAATCCCTTTAAAGATATTAATAATATAACATGCTTACTTAAAAAAATATTAAATGTTTTACAAACAATAAGTCTAACTAGGGTCTAAGTGAGGGATTCAACAAAATAAAACCAAAATTTGTCTTAAGACTCACCATCACCAGTGCAGTAGTATCCCGGGAACTTGGAGAAGTAGACCTTCTCGAATCTATCCTGGTCATTGTAGAGGGTGCGCATCATTCCGGGCCACGGACGCGAGAACACCAGGTACCCCTCGCCGGGACCCTCGACCTCCCTGCCGCTCTCGTCGAGAATCTTCGGCTCCACACCGAAGAACGGGAATCCCTGGGGAAACATTTAGAATAGAATATCTGTATTGTATATGTACACCATAAGTAGAAACAAGCAAAAAGAAGATGAGCGGCCTTATCGCTAAAAGCGATCTCTTCCAGACAACCTTTGGGTGGACAGGATATATGCGGACAACTGCTAACGGTGGCGTACATCAAACTATATTTAAACATATCAATCTTTATAAATTACATAGACATACACACTATACTTAATACATGATACATATCAATATAATTATGTACAATACATAAACATACACAAACTACATAATATATCATAGATAGCGATGATATATACCTAATGTTGGTAGACCATGTTTTCATTTATTTAACAAGCAAGCGTGTAAATATTTTTTTGCTGTATCTCTTATGAGTCAGTTGTCGAAATATTATAATTAGTCGGACAACTATTTTTTTACCATTTTTTGACTATTTTATTTATTGTGTCAGTATTAGGCAAACTTAATATAAGAATTAATATAAAAAAAAAACAACTATTAATTTAATTTGCATCAATAACGAATAATCTCCACTAGACAACGAAGTTATAATAGTGTCAGAACCAATGTTGGCAGAATGTTGGTCACAAGGAAAAAGTTTGATTGATCAATAGAATATATTGTAGCGAGGTCTGTAACTAAGGTTGAGTCACCAGTGGCGGATTTACACATTTCCCAAGTATAGGCTATTGAAATTTTGCCGCCGTTACCTCTACAATTGTAAATTGTCAGTTCCTAGAATATCTTTTAAATCCAACAATTCGCTTCAAATTGCACAGGTAATAATTTTTGGGTATATTTCTGAGTAATTGGTAATCAAATCTCAATGATGACTAATAAGGCGGGGTATGCCACTCACGCAATAATTTACATTCGGTAAACGGAAAGATGTCTTGTGGACTTCTAGAGAAATCATATCAGAAAACCGTCTTACAAAAATCGAAAAGATTTCTGGATAAAAAAAAGGATTCTCAAATTTGCCACCCCTAAAATCTGCCGCCCTAGGCTCAAGCCTACTTAGCCTGCTGGTAAATCCGCCACTGCGAGTCACATTGAACAAGTGCTTTATAAGAGGCCAGGCATTATCTTGAACCCTAGCAGACGAGGTCATAGACTTAGATTTTTATTTCGGGAGAGGCTTACATATACTTTGATCTAGTTTGGGAGGAAACAGTCAATCAATATAACAATCTAATTTTCATTCGCGCCAATACGAATGCGTGCGGCCTTACTTTAAACATTTGAAAAGAAATGCTTATTCGGCTTTTTAATTCGCCTAGTACAAATTTAACAATATAACTTCAGCTAGTTTCTATGGTCGTGTTGGGGATTGCTGACATGTATAAATGTTTAACATTGCGTGTATAATGCCTTTCATGCTTTATATGTACTTGCAATTTGTTTTTAATCACATTAGTCGTCCCCGTCTAATAATACTCGTCATTGAATCATTTAATGTAACTTCGGTATTCCATCATATCACATTTTTCCGTCAAACAGGACTGCGAAATATCACTTAAATTTGATTTTGGAATTTATAACCTGATGTTAAGTTGTAACCGCCGCCCATGGACAACAGCAATACGACTCAAGTCCTCTCCACCAAAGTATGAGATGATCTAAGTCGCATTACGTTGCGTCTATCACCCCGAGACGGGGATATTACGTCTCATGGTCCTGCAACTTCACCGGCACCCACTCCTTTCCACCGGAAGACAGCAACACGAGTGCATCACTGCTTGGCGGCAGATTACCAGGTGTGGAGTACTTCTCCGGGCGAACTTGGCACAAGTTCTACTGCTACATAAATGCAATTGTTTAACGAATCCTTGCTTCACTTATTGTATTTTAAATCAGTTTACTATTTACCGTCATGATTAAAATTTATTGTATGGTAAATAAATTCAAGGTTTAAATTAAAATACTCGACAATACGCACAAGAACAGTTAATTCACTTTGACCTACACAATACCACATTGTAAGTCTACCTACGAAAGCAATTTTACATTATTGAGGTATTATGATTTTTTATAGTAGAAATGACTGCTATACCCGGATAACGAACTGTCTCTCAAGAAACGCTACCGGAATACATCATTACGCGCTTGGTGGTAGATTTTCAGCTTGTGGACTTAGGTGGAAGGATTAATATTTGATTAACGTTCCAATTAACTTACTTACGTACAACTATTTTACTTACGTACTTACTTAAGATATAACTAAAATATTATTACTGTATTAGAATATTAAATTTATATAGAATAAATTTTTTTTAAATTGTATTTCCCAACTACAGTGTCTACACATGTTTTGGAATGCTATCTAGAGGTAGCTCTAAATTAGTTTTAATCTAAAGTTTTATATTGGTTTATCGATTGTGTTCTGTTTTGTGTAGATAAAAAAATAAGAAATATCGTCATTTTGGCGGGAAATCTCGACAACATCTTGTTAGGTATAGTTAAAATATTCCAACAAAAAAATGCTATTTGGGTAAAATTGTCGCTCACAATCAGCAACTCACAATAAATTCAACAAAGCTAATATAAAAAAGTAATAAGTTATTACCGCTGCACCAGGCTTCATGGGTGTGGCTCCGGGCACGCTGGTGAGGACATGCCCTCCGGTTTCTGTCTGCCAGAACGTGTCGACAATGGAGGCTCGACCTCCGCCGACCGAGTTATAGTACCACAGCCAGGCCTCCGGATTGATTGGCTCTCCGACGCTGCCCAGCACGCGGAGGGTAGACAGGTCGTGTCTACGTGAAACAAACGAATATTTATATTATAACGTACACATAATTCTGCCGTTCTTTAACTAGAAAGCCGTTAACCCTCAAAAGGTCAATTTTGACTTTTTAATAGGGACGCTACAGTTCAAAATTCTCTATTCCTTCTGTTTAAGAAACGTTTGTAAATTATAATTAGTTCCGGAGATATGAAAAAATTTGTAGTAATTTGTTTTCTGAACATATCTCAAAAACAACAATTTGAGATTAACGGCCTTTTAGTAAAAGGATGGCTGAATTCTGGTCCATACAAAGGTTGTCTGGAAGAGATTGCTCATTGCAATAAGGCCACCCAGTGTTATTCCGCATTTAGTGTACACATAAAATTGATTTATTTTATAAGTATTAATTTGTACTGTGGTTTTGCAATAAAGAGTTATTGTATTGTATTATAAATCAATAAATATCGGTAGACATTTCACACAGCGCCATCTCGCCCCAAAGTAAGCTAAGTAAATAGCTTGTATTATGGGAACCAGACAACTGATATAATACTTATATATTTGTTTGTATACATATATATACATACATATCAACACCCAGATACAGAACAGACGTCTATGTTCATATATATCATTTCGTAAAATGCTGGGCAAGGAATAGTTAGCGTACCAATCTGCAGTGACTGTTCTTTGGTTTTCAACTGAAATTTTTTGTAATGTCGCTTTTACCAAAATAAAAAGTAATTTCGTTGACAATCCTACAAAAGAATGAAACCTCCGGCGATAGATTTTCTCTCAAGTTCCTTTTCAGACATCATTATACCCCGATTTTGCTTTGGGCTACGATATCGTATAACGTTAACGATGATAACGATTCTGAACTTTCGTTAACCATGCCTACGACAAAAACTTTGTACTTGTTGTACTATTTGTAATTGGCACATGTCTATGCCAATCATGTTGTTATGAATAATCTTTTATCCGATGGCATTCCTTGCCTTCCTGAGACATCTCTTTGTTAGTTTTTGTTTGAGGTTTCCGGGCGGTTTACACGTGTCATCTTAGAGATGAATACGTGTAAGTTTATCGTTTCAATGAATTAAACATTGCTACGAGATCAGATTATATCACCTAAACACTGATTCAAGTCTATGGCAACTTCATTTTGAATAACAACAGAAATTTTAAAAACAGACACCGAATATTTTCGGTATTAAAAATCCTTTGTAAGATACACGAAAAAAAATGACAGACAAAAATCTAGCATATGCTAGCTAACGAGTTCTATTTTAGACTAAATAGGAGTTACATTATAAATGTCTAACAATTTTCAGATCTTTCAGCCCACATAAGCCGAAAATAAACATCAGATATGAGTCAAGATTTATTTTGAAAGTTTTTCTCAAGAATTTTGTTCGTCATATACCTACCTACTGTACCTAGTTTATCATTCAAAGATGAGGATGATAATCCACAGAAACTGGTTTTGAGGATAATTGACTGACCTGGCAGCTCAGTTGGTTAGTAACTCTGCCTTCTGAGCTGTAGGTCGTGGGTTCGATTCCCACCCAGGACAAACATGTATGTGAAGGGCATTGATGTTTGTTCTGTGTCTAGGTGTTAATATGTATTTACAAAAAAGTATATAATGTATTCTATGAGTCATCTGGTTTCCATAGTACAAGCTATGCTTAGTTTGAGGCTAGATGGTGATGTGTGAAATGTACATCAATATAAAAAAAAACCTTTTTTTTAAATCTTTTGTTATGCAAAACTTACTATGAAGTGAAAGTGTTCATCAACCACTAATAACCACTATGAAAGTAAGTTTGTATACCTTGGTACTACAATATGCGTGTGACGTCATTGCGAGCATTAACCCTGAGCAAACCCTGGTAGCTTACAAAAATGGAACAAGTCATGAATTACTTGTTACAATTTAACATTGCTGATACTGAGCCTGGGAAAACTGTGATAATTGTGAAACTGTGAGATAGTATCATAAAGTAGAAGCGTTAGGCTAATAACTTTATTGAAATGCCCCAATAACTAAATATTTTCAAAATGTTCGTATTCAACACTAACCTGCCCACATAATCTTCTTTGTCGTACTTCATCAGGGATCGTATGGCTGTCGGGGCGGTGTAGAACTGCGACACTTTGTACTTTTCAATCACCTCCCAGTAACGGTCTGGTTCCGGGTAGAACGGAGTACCTTCGAACTAAAAGACCAAAGTAAAATTTTACAAAAATCCCCAAATGAGGAAAAGCATGAGTATAAATCGACCACCATTTTTATTCTCGAAGCGCGCTGATGGCTCACTAGATGACTCATTGATCTGAAGTGTTTTTTGAAGCTCTGTAAGTTGAGTGCGCTTTGTGATTGTGAAAGGCTGTTCATTAGAGCGATAGAACTAATTCTAATTAGGCGACTGAATTAAAGAAGCATAAGAACGAAATAATATAACTTTTGAATAGATGATAGAAAACACAAAACCTTGGATGAAAAAGAGTTTTATTTGAGTTAAAAATGTCTATAAAATAAATGATAAATAAATGATAAATGATATATTTATTGCGGGATTAAAAATGGAATGGCTTTTCACATAGAATGATAATGAAAGATCATACGGAGGACCAACTCCCTTTAGTTATTTAGTTATAAAATTGGTTTTATTTAATTTTATTAATATCAGCCGGCAATGTTGTCGACTGAATACATTTTATTATTAGTATTTTATTTTCTCTTGAGTGGACAGTAAAAGTGTAGTAAATTAAGAATAAATAAATTATTCATCGAAATATAGTTAAGTAAGGCATAATATAGATGTAAAAATTACTACACCAGGAAAAATAGGTAAATCCATGCAAAATAAAATGAAGGCTAAAGCTTTTAGAATAGAAGTAAAGAACAGCACGAGGTGAGGTTTGACATGAATTTAGATTTGTCGTTAGCAGACACGTATTTTTTTAGATATGTTTTTGATGAAACGAGTGAACGTTTTTATATGAATTGGGAATTATTTATTTAACAATAACTCAGATAGCTGATTTTGATAATTTTATAGTATAGAAATCTAAGTGCCATTAATTGTTTCTAAGACTTCCTCGCACAGTCCAACGGATTTCCGTACGAAAAGTAGTAACGTAGGTCACTATGTGTACCAGTTAAGATCTAATTATATCGCTCGCCGTGAGCCAGTTGACATTGCCGCGTCACTACTTGATTTTATTAGGATTTTATTGTTATACTCTTGACTGAGATTTACTTTCACAGCCTCGTGACCTCGTGTAAATTGTAGTTAGCCTCGACATTGGAATGATTTTTTATTAAATAGTAATTATGATATTATAGACCGAACAGCTGAAGTTATGTTTGTAAATACTTCGTATGTCCGAGTCCCAAGAAGAAAATATCAGTGAAGTAAATAAAATCACAACAATTACCGCACGTACCACGAATTTGCTTATTTTTCTTAATTGTTTAAGTATGTTTACAAATTGCCTAACGTTGTACTGAAGAGTAGTTTATCGACCTTGTTACGTGAAGTGGGTATTTAGGTCTATGAAGTACACTTGCTTGACCGAATTGACACAGTCGACGAAGAAAATGTACGCTGCCTTTGTGGAGATTAGAGAGACTGTTACTTCTGGCTCTGTTTAAGAGTACCTTCACCTTGAAGCTGAGACTGTTGAATGTCAGTACCAGTTCAAATAAGCTGTAAATGAAAAATATTTTAGTGAAATAATGTGCTTTTTGTGCTGTAAACATACTGCTAATTGTTAGTGCTGAAAAAATGTTAGCGCTGATAAATAAGCGTTGCTTTGGAGATGTTAATCACCAGCACAGAGGTGGCTGCGTTGACGAGGGGGGCATACACGACGTAGGTGTGGCCAGTTATCCAGCCAACGTCGGCGGTGCACCAGTACACGTCACTCTCGCGGTAGTCGAACACGTAACGGAAGGTAGCGGCCGCGTACACGAGGTACCCAGCGGTGGTGTGCAGCACGCCCTTCGGTTTACCCGTCGACCCACTGTGGAGGAAAACCTTCCATTAGCAATGTTAGGTGGTATCGAAGCGTGCCTCTACACTTTGTGGTGGTAGTAAACAAAAAAACAGCCATAATCTATCAGAAAGTTTTATTCCTCAACCCTCTATCAAGCCTAGAATACACTCGAAAAAGGAAAATCAAATTTTTAATAGAGTTTTTAATGACATACATCATCAGTTATCAAACATCCAGTTATTAAAGATCTTTGATGTTTTGTAGAATATGATTGAATTGGTAATGATTTGGGTTAAAATGCTTGCTGGAATGTCGCTTGCACCAATAAAATAGGACTTACGATTTCCGTAGCATACCGTTCTAAAACTCGGACAGATAGCCCATTTAACTCCTTGATGTGTTAGTTGTACCTAAATATTTAATCATTAAATAAATAACTGTATTAGTTACGAAATGTAATAATAATAACCTGCGTTATATATTCGTACCTGAGCTAGTAAGCCCAGGTACATAACGGGAATGCCATAATGTCGTAAGATTTCATGGTAAGAGTATATATTATTTTGCTTCAGCTTTATTCGTGTAGTTGCAACGAACATTTATGTGAATTTACTGATATTTCGGGGCAACAACAAGTAGCTTGTGAAATTGCAAGCCCTATTACGAATATTTAACTTTAAAACACTCTAGCTTTGATAGAGCATTCTATAGCTATATCTAGACAGCATACCTATAATGTAAAATTGACAATTATGTACTCGTATAGAATCGCTAGTTCTAAGTGCTCGTACGAAATCAAGTACAAAAATAATTACTTATTATTCGGACTACTTTCCAAGATGTACTTCTTAACTTGAAAATAAAATTGAGTCGAAGCTTGAGGAAGCTGTGTCGAATCCAAGCGATTACTGAGTGCATCAGCTACGCCACATAATGTATATTAACAGGAAGGCATTTCAGGGGGCAAGTGCGATGAACTCACGTGATACTCATTTTCAGCAGGAAATATTAGGATTCTGAAAATTCCTTTTCAACATGAAGGACGTGGTAGTGAATTTTGTATCGAAATCACTCGGTACGGCCAATCAAGTGCCCGACTCGTGAAAGAAGCCGCTTGCAAAATAAATCAAAGAAAACGGAAAAGTATGGATCTGTGAACTCGATAAGAGGTACAGCTACCTGGTGTACAGCATGAAGAGTGGGTCTTCAGCGCCGACCCAGGCTGGAGGGCAGATCACGGACTGCTCCTCCATCAGCTCGTGCCACCAGATGTCGTGTTCATCATCCCACTCGTACTGTTCGAAGAGATACATCAACAATGAATAGTTGTACGGCCAACACAATGAACAGGTGCCGAAACGATATTACCACGAGACATTCGTCTGGGGCGCGGTCGTATCCCGGGGTGACCCTGCTCAGGTGGGACACGCAGATGCACAACGGGACAGTGTGGTTGAGTTTGGCCTTGCACTTGCTAATGGCTTCGTCGACGGTGTTCTTCAGATAGAGGAGTTTCTCCCCGCGCCAAGCTCCGTCCGCGGTTACGATCAGCTTGGCCTTGCAGTCCGCGAGGCGTTCGGCAAGCGAATCGGAGGAGAATCCTGCGAACTGGAGATTGATCATGTATAGTATACTCACCCGCATACAATTATAGTTTTTTTTTTTATGTTATGTTGGTGATTGAACGATCTGACGGCCCACCTGATGTTAAGTGGTAACCGCCGGTCATGGACAACAGCAATACGACTCAAGTCCTCTCCACCAAAGATCGAGATGACTCAAGTCGCACTGCGTTGCGTCCATCACCCTGAGACGTGGATGTTTTAATCTCACGCGCCTGCAATTTCACCAGCACCCACTCCCTTGTATAATAATAAATAAATAAATATTGGTGGACATTTCACACAGAGCCATCTAGCCCCAAAGTAAGCTAAGCATAGCTTGCGTCATGGGTACCCGACAACTGATATAATACTAACAATACTTTTTGTAAATACATACATATAACAAATATCAACACACAGACACAGAACAAACATCTAACACAAATGTTTCTTCTGGGTGGGAATCGAACCCACGACCTACAGCGCAGAAGGTCAATTAACCAATTGACCTGTGAGGCCTGTCAAAGTGTGTGTTGTTTCGTCTTCTTATCAGCTCGTTTCATAAATTAAATGTTTATATTTACGACGACAGTGTGCACAGCTCCGATCCTCGCGCAGGCCAGCATCGCGATAACTGTCTCGAGGATCATGGGCATGTAGATGCCCACGCGGTCACCGCGACCGACGCCGCAGTCGCGCAGCGCGTTGCCGAACTGGCATACCAGGTCCAGCAGTTTGCGGTACGTCACACGACTATAGTCGTCCGGTTGGTTGCCCTCCCTATAAAACAACAATCCATCAATCCTGCAAAGGGAGGCATTTACATAATAATACAATATGCGACGTGTTTTGCCAAGTGGGATTTCCAGAGATAATCAGAGCGCATTTATCTAAAGATAGAGATAGAGAGATAGAGAGACACAGAACACTCTTACAATCACAAAGTTCATGTAGGTATTCATCCTAAGAAAGTAGACGAAGAATCTTTGCCTACATGCCCTTATAATTATCTGGGAGAAAAAAAAACACCGTATTTGCAAACTCTCGCTGAAATGGAGCATACCGTATATTTTAGAAATATGCAGTAAGTGTTTGTGATATATAATCTAAGTTGGTGGAGTTAAAAATTATGGCTACGGAAATCTATTTTCATTTAATAATTTATTTGTCAAAATCACAACTCTTGAATATTGAAAAGACTCTGATTTATACAGGCTTGTAGAATCAATATCAAACTCTAACATCTGAACCGATTCTTTATTGTTTTTAAAGTTATTACATTAGTTAAATTCTAATTGGTTACAGCGTCGACTATCTGGGATAGTAAATATTTGAAGAAGGTACATGTGAAATTATCTAACGTGTTATCTCGTTTTATAAAAGGTTTGAAGACAAAGATAAGTCTCAGCTATACATTTGTAACGAGCACGGCTTCAAAAGCCGCCGGGACTTGGCAATTTGTTTGAAACGTTTCGCTGAGTCCCTAACAACCAGGCTATTTGTGCAGGACTGGGGGCCATCAACCAATTGATGGATATGACGTTCAGCGTGCAGCGGTGTATTGAGTTTAGAAATTGACTGCCCAGTTAGTAATAAGATCGCATTATAATCTGTTAGGTCCTGGGTTCGGATCCTACAATAAATAATGAGTTTCCAGTGACGAAAAATTTAGGTAGAGATTTCATTGCAGCCTGAACCCTTGGGCGTATCAATGATGACCTGAAAGGTTATTTTCAGAACATCGTAAAGTACGGAAGTTCAGAAAAAAAAAACAGAAAGAGGTTCAGAAAAAGCTAAAGTCTCAAATTATCTTACGACTTGGTTTTTCGAACCATAAGGTACTTGCAAATTACACGATTACATAATCAAATACAGAGCAAAATTACTAAGTACCTAATTAATAATCGCTAACGTTTGACAGAAGATGGATAAAATTTGCCTTTGAGTTGAGCGGGAATTATTAGTGTAGAGACGCTATTCTTAGCTTCAGATGAAAAATAACATTGAAATCAATTTCTGCCATAAGAGCGACCAGTAATTTCATTGTTAAATCTCTTTAAGTTGCGTTAGTTGATGGCTCATGCTCTGACCCAAAACCTATAAATGCAGGTGTTCCGCAAGGCTCGGTGTTGTCACCTACGCTGTTCATCATACATATCAATGATTTGCTTCAAATAAGCGGTCTCCATTGTTATGCTGATGACAGCACGGGTGACACCAGTTATTCCGGCCGAGCGGGTGCTACGCGTACTGAGGTAGAGGAGCAGAGGCAGCTATTGGTTTCTGAAATTGAGAGCGCCTTGGTGCGAATTTCAGACTGGAGTAACCAAAATCTGGTTACTTTCAACCCTACCAAAACCCAAGTCTGCCTCTTCTCGTCCAAAAAAGCCCCATTTGCGACAACCCCTCGATTCCAGGGCACTTCTCTCCCCATTTCATTAAATCTTGAGATTCTGGGTGTCAGTATCTCTAATGAGGTCCAGTTTGGGAATCATCTAAAGCAAAAGCTATACTTGCTTCTAAAAAACTTGGAGTTCTTAACCGTGCCAAGCATTATGTTACATCAAACCAGCGGCTTTTACTCTATAAAACTCAGCTTCGGCCGCACGTAGAATACTGCTCACACCTATGGCACGGTTCGCCCAAGTACCAGCTCAACCGATTTGACTCTCTACAAAGAAGAGCTGTTAGAATTATTGACGATCCCAAACTCACTGACTCACTCGAACCTCTAACCGTTTGTCGTGATATCGGTTCGCTGTGCGTTTTTTATAGATTGTACAATGGGGAATGCTCGCACGAACTTTTCGAATTGATACCACCCTCGAAATTTTTTCATCGTACCTCTCGGAACCGGGTTAAGGCCCATCCACACATTATTGAACCATGGCAGGCTCGGACAACTCGTTTCACGAGGACATTTTTACCGCATACTTGTAGGCTGTGGAATGGGCTACCTCTTGAGGTCTGTCGTATGACATGGGTAGCTTCAAGAGAAATATAAAAAGAAATCTCCAGGGTAGGCAACGCATCAGTAATGCTCCCGGTGTTGCTGACGTCTATAGGCTGCAGTGACCGCTTAACATCAGGTGGGCCGTAAGCCTGTTTGCCTATTTATAATATAAAAAAAAAACTATATATATATATTCTTTGATTAACATGCGTTTTTCTGTCAAGCCTGGGATGTCTGGATTTACGGAACTCTAAAATAGGTTACCTCCTCTCTCCCCTGCACGATACAGGATCTAATGGCCTGCACCGAAAATGCAGTTGGAAAAATTGGTATAAATGGATTTGATTGGGTGTAGCATCGCCTCCACAGATAATGAAGAAGAATTTCGTTCTAATTTGGCAGAAAATTAATCAAAGTTACGTCCCAATTCGATCCCGGAATAGAGTCCCTGATCAATCAAGAACAGACAGGATCAATACAGGCCTCACAGCTCAGTTGGTAGTATCTCTACCTTCTGCGCTGCATGTCGTGGGTTCGATTCCCACCCAGGACAAATTTTTGGGTGACGAAGATTGTTCTTGTTCTGTCTGGGTGTTAATATGTATTATATGTATGTATTTACAAAAAAAAAGTATATATGTATTATCAGTTGTCTGGTTCCCATAGTACAAGCTATGCCTAGTTTGGGGCTAGATGGCGCTGTGTCAATCAATATTATTTATTATATTACATATTATCTGTAGCCATGTAACTAATGTAAAATATAGATAGAGTCGCTGCCGGGCTCATTCGATTCCCAAGAAAATAAAGTTTAATTTGCTGCTGACTCTACGTTTAATCAGCAAATAGCATATAACTAAGACCATGAACAAGGACACGTATAACCAATAAACCACGTTGCTTTCCGATTTATTATTAATGATCGATGGCCATTACTCGCATCATTTATAGGAGTATATAGGAGTCTTGGCCTTAGACTTCGATAATGTCAATATACCATGCATACTTAACTATCTGTTTCCAATATTAAACCCTACGTATAGAAAGTAAATGGGTAATGGACACAATTACTCTCATATCTAATTAATGACTTTGATTTCTGAATCAGAAAAGATATCTGGATCAGAAAAATCTGTGGACGCTTCAATTGTGATATTTACATTGATTTCTGTTATTAAGTTCTCTGCACAATTACTAGTGTAGTGCTCTCTTAGTAAGGAATATAAATATTAATATGTATCAATATAATCAAATATTATATTCTAATTAAATTTTTATGTTTTTTGCCAGTCATTTTGCGGTCTAGTTTCATACCCTGTCGGAATTGTACTTTATCATGGTACAACACAGAATTAGAAAAAAAAATATAAACATATGTACTTAAGTAATGAATACTCGTAATATACTTAAATATTTCATCAATATAAAAAATTAAGTCTTACACATAATTTTCCTCGCAAAATACGAAATTTTCCGGTCTCTAAAATCAATTCAAAGGGTTAAACTTTGACCATTTTGTAGTATGCAGATTAATCTACCTATACATATGCTTTTCCAGAAGTCTGAGTGCATGCCGTTGACGCGTTTTAGTGTAAGTATCATAGAGAGTAGTGAAATGATGTTTGGGAAATAATAATAATAATAATAATGGTGGACATTTCACACAGCGCCATCTAGCCCCAAACTAAGCTAAGCATAGCTTGTATCATGGGAACCAGACAACTGATATAATACTTATATAGTTTTCTTTTGTAAATACATACATATAATATGATATGATTTTAATGAGTCTTAATAATGAGTCCAAGAGCAAGATCGATTTCTATTTTTTACGACACAGATCGAATTCATATACTCGGTTTGTTACCTCAACAAGCAATAGCGCATTCGCTTTACTGTGTTCCGGTTTGAAAGGTGACGTTGCCGGTGAAATTACAAGCATATGAGACCTACCTACATGTCTCAGAGTCAGGGCGCATACGATGCAACTTGGGTTTTGTCGTCCTTGCAGACTCAAGTCGCATCGGTTGTTATGGGCCGAAGTTACAACTTAACACCAGGCGGGCCGTCGCGTCGGCTCGTTCCGTAACTGTGTTACATTCAAAAATACCTAAATACCGTTTCAAACAATGTTTGAAACAGTTTTCTGACTGTTTTCTGTAGTGTTTCAGGCAGTTTTCTTTTAAGAATAAATATTTTTATCTCATCTGATCGAGTGAGTGAGCCTCCCTAAGCTCCCTCAGCGCTCTTGACCTTGCGCTAACGGAACCCTCTACATCAGACATAACACAAACAAAACTCCCCCATGTTTTGATTCACAGCTATATGTTGGTATAGACCCACGTCTTATTGGGGTTCCGTTGCTATACAGCTGCTGTTGTTTCTCGTTTAAAATAGGGAATTTCATATTTACCTCCATTCGAAACTAATTTTACACAATAACATTATTACATCGTATTAACTGATGAAAATGATGGTGGTGAATGCATTTCGAGAATGTAGCCAGAGATTTTGTCCAGTGCGTTAATTATCTACCAAAATGAAACTGTCTACTCAAATTTATCGAAAACTTATCCAAAGTGCGTTCGGCTTTATGACGGCGTATGTGACGCTATACAATTCCGTCCAGCCGAAATTGCGTCCAATCTAATCCAGAATTCATGAGTCAATATGAAAACTAACAGCTTTTAATTATTTTTGAACTGAGTGACTTTCCTCTGTTATCTTCTGTATTTCTGTGTAGCTTGGGTAACAAGGTTGGATCGTATCGGCTAAGCCTAAGTCTTCTGTAATATTTCATATTAATTTTCTGTAAATATCGTACATTTGAATACAAAAAATTTATTATTTTCAATTGTCAACATTTTGAACCAAAATGAAAGAAATAGCTACTTTAAAATGTATTTTACTACCTAATAGACCCAAGAATACCTAATGTAACGCTAATCAAAAACTTTTATACAGTTTTGTAATATCATTTATATAATATTATATAATAACATTTTATGATTTATTAAAGTTTTTAACTAAACAAAAACTGTTTAGTTTTTAATAACGGCTGGCCATTGCTGCCCGTTTCCAGTGAAATAAGATCCCCGACCGGTAACCTAGGGAACGGGAGCTAAACACTCTTTACCACACACCACCTGCCACGCTAAAAGTTACCTGAAATCAATAAATTATCCTCCCGATTCCAAAACGCATGAGCAGATTCTCTTTCCCACCCGTGCGCGGTAGAAATCCAGTTTTAACATTTAACATTTAGTATGTATCTCAAAGTAATTACTGTTATATACCTGAAAGTATGTCTGTTAGGAAATACCTACGTTTGGTCACACTCACACCAAAAATACTATACTGACAAATACTTAGTTCAAAATTAATATATAGACATCGATTTGAAACTGTGATCCAAACCGCTTCAGATCCGTCTTTTGCAACAAATTACTACGCATCAGTTTGATAAGAACAGAATACCATTTACCATTTCAATGAGTTTCCGATGCGTTCTATCGACTGACAGAGTGTGGTATTGAGGGTAATTATAAAAGTTCAGAATAATTAATAGTACAGCTACTTAAGGTCACATATTCAAGCTCTAGTGCTTTACATACATAATCCGTATATAATCCAAATAAATAATGATTATACTTAGTGTAAGTATCTAGCTTAGTTTACCTTTCTTAAAAACACAGATGCCTATTGTCGGAGTTCAAGGCCTCCAGTTAGTTTTAACCTAGCGCTTGCAAGGGCCAAATCGCGGAACGTTGCAGAATGTTTTACCCCTGACCTGATATGAAAATAGTTTTATCTATTCATGTTGTTCAAAGCCTCATGTTAGTTCCGACCTTGCAGAAATTTGAGCGCGGCACTTTACCGAATAGGTTTCTTTTAATTAATTATTCTGTGTTGCTTTTTAATATGTGGTTCGCGAAACGCTTGTAACGCCAAGGTACAATCTGATATAGTTATTAGGATTAGTTAGTTTAGTTAGTAGTTTAGTTTATTAGATAGTAATTAGAACGGGTTCAATGACTTTATGCATAATAGTAGCGATTATAAAGATGCTAATAAGATTCGCTATTTGGTAGAATCACTTACAGTACCACAAACCCCCGAGCGGACGAAAATAGAGCCTGCGACCCTCATATAAAAAAAGAAAGAAAGAGTCAGTTATACCACTCATATCATTGTTGTGAGGTTTTTACATTTTAATTCGGTCCATTGAAGTCCAACGAACATGATTATATAGATAGGCCTATATATATAGATAGGTAGACAGGCCTCACAGCTCAGTTGGTAGTAACTCTGGGCTGTAGGTCGTGGGTTCGCTTCCCACCCAGAACAAACATTTTGTGTGTTTTTTTTATTTGTTGTGTGTGTTTAGATGTTTTGTGTCTGGGTGTTAATATGTATTGTATGTATGTTTTTACAAAAAGTATATGTGGATTCTATCAGTTGTCTGGTTCCAATAGTACAAGCTATGCTTAGTTTGGGGCTAGACGGCGCTGTGTGAATTGTCCATCAATATTATTATATAATAATCATCAATAAACATGGGCCAACTACATAACATTGCATCAAACATTTAATACAGTGACTCCTAAATACTAAAACGTATGTCATAATAGCGATTTACTCGTAACTATCTTTTGTGATGACCCAGCCACCCCTATCCCGCCCACCCTCACCCCTCCCACATAACTCACACCATTTTCTACCTCCCCGAATCTAGGTGTCCTAGGCAACAGGGTGTTGAGAGTTCACGTCACCCCCTCCCACCCCGGTAAAGCAAAACGTCGATAATATCCGGGATACCAGAGATGCGCAAAACGCATGTGCAACAAGTAGGGTTGTACCGGACCGCACCCCTGTATCTACCCAACCAACCCTATGACCTACAATAGCCTGTAATGTTAAAACATGACAAAACATATTGAAGAAAAACATAGGTATATTGGAAGGGTTTTTAGGAAAACAAAAACAAAAAATCTGCAGTAAATAAAATAGCACAGCGCCAGCATCGATCGCACGGTAGAAAGAAACAAAATATATTCGGACGGGCCAGAGTTAAAACACGAACGACGAGGCGTCTTCATAACGTTGCATAACACCTCCACAGATCTGATATGCTAATAGACTGGGAGAATCGATAAGTTCACACGTAACAAGCGGTAGCGCAGCTGAGATACCTACTGAAAATGTTGGAATGTCACTCACCAGTAGAAGGCGACCTTCTCTCCGTGGCCGTTTCTGACGTGTCGGTCCAACACGTTGAAGCACACGTTAGTAACCGCACCCTCCATCCATTTCACGAAGATATCACCCTTGTTTATGTCGAAGTTGTACGACATGAACTTCCCCGGCTCGTAGGGCGTTTGCCAGTAAAACTCGTTGGCGATGTCGTTCCAAAACCCCTCAGGGTCATCGAGCGACCGCTGATGGATCTCCTTGTACCTCTCGAAGGAGGGTAGACGCGATTTGGCGATCACGAAGTCGGAAGGGTAGTAGGTTCGCGTCACCGGCACGGGTTCCGGCTCCCTGTCCTTCATATCGGCGAGCGTTCACACGCGGTCGGCTAGCACAGTTCACGGTGTATTGATAGAGCGGGCGCGCGCGACTGTCCGCCTCTACTGTGTGCCAGCCAATGGTTTCAGCAACGATCGTCGTGTATGACGCACGCGTGAAACGCGCGTGCGCGACCCCTCGTCCGCGCTTTGCTTTCTCGTTCTACGAATCCAACACAGTTCAATCAATAAAGTTTATCTATATATTTAACGCTTGTATTTCCCTAACTAAGCACCTGAGATGAAACTGTGATAAATACTAAGTAATGCTTTATAATTAATACTTTGTCCGGCAATAGGTACTACTTATATATATATTATTATTATACTACTAAATCCTGATAAAAGCTTGCAGGTAGAAAATATCGCCTTTATTTTCATATAAACATTGACAATAAGAAGTTTCTTGTTAAAAAATATCGTTGACAGTATTTGCGCGTATTAGTTTAGACTTGCATGTTGCATGCGAACTATACAGCAAATTCTAACAAAAAATTAGAAGTGGTTCCAGCTTATTTTGTAGTAACAAATAACCACTAAGTATGAATTTACGAAAGTAACACCAATTTTAAAATCCGGAGGTCGCTTGTTCAAGTCCTGATACGCACGAATGAGATTTTCAGTTGAAAAATGTAGTGATCAATACTAATACCTAATTAGTGACCAAAACAGTGAGGGAAACCATCGTGAAGCAACATAGAACTCCTAGAAACATGTGTCTCGTCCACGAAAGGTTCGTCTTTTAGGCGCACTTTGTTTCACCACACTGGTTCGATTGAATTTGTGACAAGACAATAGTAGTAGCACGTTATAACAAAGCCTAGTCTTTTTTCTAAACCACAACTCAAAACAAGCAAAAGCGAGAATGTAAGCGAAATTATCCTCTTCATTTCAGCTCAATGTAATTTCATCGAATTTGTAACAACGTTAATATCTTATGGGCCTCCCGCAATGGCCGTAGATGAGACTCCCATTAGGGTAGAATTTTTGCTACATCTGTAATATGTATAATCTCTATAAACCTCATCAGTAGTAGTAAATATTCATCCTCAAAACGGGAAAAACACCGTGAGAAAGCTTGTATGTTGTATTATTCTGCCGTCGTCTAACTAAAAGGCCGTTAAGCCTAAATTGTTGTTTTTGGGATATGTTCAGAGAACACTTTTAATTCCTTTTAAATCCGTCACTTAACGGCCTACAATTTTTTATATCTCCGGACCTAATTATAATTTACAAATGTTTCTTAGACAGAAAGACAGAGAATTTCGAACTGTATCGCTTCCTATTATAAAGTTAAAATTGACCTTTTGAGGGTTAACGGCTTCCTAGTTAAAGGACGGCAGTATTCTCTACATTACGCATAGCTACTAACCCAGACATCTCTAGATTCGGTCGCGTAAATAACCGCGCAGTTTATCGCTAACCCCTCGATAACAATTTGCGTGTCTACAAATTCATGACAGACTATGTCCTATTTACATTGAATTGCGAGGTAGATAACAGTCATCAATAATTGAGTATATATAATTATATATGTATACAAATTAATAAAGTGGAAGTGTTTGTTTGTAATATCAAAATAATAAATAGCTTTTTACTAAATTCATATGAAAGGATATACGGTAATCGTAACAAAAAAACATTATTTTAAATATTTGTGTTTCTGTCTGTCTGTCTGTTCCGGCCAATCTCCGAAACCGATTTTGGCGAGACTTTCACTGGTAGCACTGGACATTAAATAAGATTGATTTGCAAATTGATTAAAATTACTAAACTACTCTTTTAGTCAAAAACTGAACTCAATGCGGGCGAAGCCGCGAGCACAGTTAGTAATTTATAAATTATATCGACATGAACAAACATATTTATGCGTGGAGTAGGTCGGTAAAGATATTTGTACCTACTTACAACTTTCAGTCTAGTCTTCATAAATTTATGTTGATATTATTCCACAGGTCTTTGGTTCAAGTCCCTAGTAAGACGTGCCTTCATTATTTTTTTGTAAAACAATGTCTTTCTGGCTCTCAGAGTTAGATCGCAATCTGATGTAGTTATGTAAACTATGGTTGCCTGTGAAATTACAGGCACATGAGATATTCCACCTACATGTCTCAGAGTTACGGGCGCATATGATGCGTCTTGAGTCTTGTACCTAGTAGGGGAGGACCCGAGTCTCATCGGTTGTTATGGGCAGAAGTTACCACTTAACACCAGGTGAGCTATCGGCTCGTTCCGTAACTGTATCACATAAAAAAAACTCGTTAACTTACAACCAATATATTCTCGTCTGACCTGTGCTGTGGTAACGAAGGCTGGTGCGTATGTAAATGTGATAACATTTCAAACAGCGCTACCTAGCCCAAAAGTAAGCTATACCATGGGAACCAGACAACGGATATAATACTTATACTGATATAATATACCTTTTGGAAATAAATAATAATAAATACACATTAACACCCAGACAAAGAAAAAATCATCCATATTTGTCTCAGAAACGTTTGTCCTAGGTTGGAATCGAACCCACAACCTTACGGCGTAGAGGGCAGGGTTCCTACCAACTGAGCTGTGATTACAGTCAAATAAAATATATATTGTGTACGCGCGTGGGTATTTTACATGGGGTGGGTGAATTGGGTCAAGGTTCAAAGACATCGCTGCGTTGACGTCATTCTTTAGAGAATTGCGCTGGTATATAAGTACAACTTTGTTAAATTTTAGACAGATAGATAGATAATACTTTATTGACCACCATAAATGGAAATTTCGTAAAGATTAATACTTAAGCTAAGGTAATACAATGGGCGGCCTTATCGCTAACAGATATTTCTTCCAGGCAGCCTTTGAATGGACCAGATATAATAGAAGGGGTTGTTGGTGTAATTTTATTTACTTATATAAATTATTAACATAGATACCTATCTAGATAGATAGATGACTTTTTGGTCACTAAACAAATATAAAATAACAACGAACAGTAACTATATATAACAGAGTGAAATAATAGGCGGCCTTATCGCTATAAAGCAACCTCTAACAGACAAACGTTGGATGGAAAAGAAATACTGAACGTGATATGGGCCATTGTGGTTCATCTAAGATTCGTAAATTATATAATTGCTCATAATTGTTGCTAAAAGTCTCACATAAATGTTGAATTTTATTTAATACAAGCATAAATATGAATTTTCCTAAGAAGAGAGAAATAGTAGATTCTCCATGCATAATTGTATCCCTCTAAAAGTTTTATTTTTACAACTAAAGGTAGCCTATAGCCTTCTCCAATGTCCAATCTATCTATATACCAAAATTCATCAAAATTGTCTCTGTGGTGTAGACGTGAAAATGTTACACTTATTTTCGTATCTAAAGGAGAATAGATGTTTTATGACACATTTTGAATTGTTATGCAAATGTAGTAAGCAAATGCAAATATGGTTACATAAATATTACTATTGAACACCTAACAAATAATATTACTTAGTAAATATATACTTAGTCCTAAAGGATCTCTGTAGAGTTCAGTACTCGTAGAGAGCTACGAAACCAGAAAACAAAACCCCAGATTAGGCACAAATATTTTCAGATAATTCAAACGTTTGCTTGAATAGAAAACCATTAGAAGCATTTTCTATTCAAGCAAACGTTTGAATTATCTGAAAATATTTGTGCCTAATCTGGGGTTGTGTTTTCTTTAAATTATTTCAAACAAGACAATATTGTCTTGTTTGAAATAATTTCGTATTATTCGACCTTTTCGATCACAAATAACTAATGTCCAGAAACAGGAACTATTGCCATACCTACAACTAATGTACGGACTATCTACTACTGAATTGCATAACCTTGCCGCTCGTTCAAAGTCAAGTTTATCTCGACTACATGCCCAGTACTAGTGTTTTATATATTGTGTTAAGAACAAAAAATTATAAGTATTTTATCTGTTATCGGGTTCCCATTATAAAAATGTTGCTTATTTTGGAGCTAGATGCCGCTGTGTGAAGTGTCTTCTAATGTTTATCAGATGCTAACCCACAACTTCGTTTTCTAGAATTAGTACTTATAATAGATTATTTTTCCTCGAAATTTTCATCAATCTCCACAGTAGTAAAATGCAATGGTAAGTAATTAGGTACGTAAATAGATTGAAATCATCCCCTAATTAACTTGATTGGTCAAAAACACAGAAACATTCTTTGTTTTTACCAAAAGTATAATGATTTATGTTTCATGAGTTTTATATCCCTTACTTGAGAAATGATTAATTCCCCATAAATCTTGGACCCTTGCGTCATCCCCTATTTCACCCCCTTCAAGTTTTATTTTCGCGATAACAAGTAGGTTGTGTCATTCTCCAAGGTCCAATCTATATCTACACCAAAATGCATCAGAATTAAGTCAGTTGTTTATTCTGGAAACGGAAACAAACAGACAGACAGAGTTACTCTCCCATTTATAATATTAGTATAGATTATAAATGTATAGGTACAGCCAGTTCGGAAGAGAACTGTGTCCCGGGCCACAGCTCACGCTTCTCCGGGCCACAGGGACTCAACTTTAATTGAGTATATGTAAAACCTGTGTCAATAAACATTATTATTATTATAAGTTAAACGTGGTCAAATTCAGATCGAGGAAGTAGTTGCATCCACCAATAGAACCAAAAGAAATAATCCACAGTAGAACTTGTGCCAAATTCGCCCGGAGTACTGCCACCAGCTGATATGTTTTAGAGGCAAAACTTCGAAGACGTGTCAAATGCACGAAAGCAGCCTCTTTGAGGCGCACATTCAATCCTTTCTACACACTGGTTCCAGAAAGCTACTCATATTAATACGATTAGTAGTAGCAGTTTAGAAATTAAGTAATAAGCTCCATATTAGTAATCACAAACTCAATAGTTACTAGCGTAATATGAGAACGAAACTTACAAAAATAAACTATTAATGTGTTATGTTGTTATGTTCTATTTGTGATAGGTATATGTTACTTTCGTTTTAGACTTGGCTTATTTGCTACACAAAGTCAACATCGCCGTTGTAGACGTAATATTATGTCTACACTTGTTTGCTACATGTATACAGACAGGCCTCACAGCTCAGTTGGTGGTAACTCTACCTTCTGAGCTGTAAGTCGTGGGTTCGATACCCATCCAGGACAAACATTTGTGTGACGAGCATTGATCTTTGTTCTGTGTCTGGGTGTTAACATGTACTTATGTGTAAGTATTTAAAAAAAAGTATTCCATCAGTTGTCTGGTTCCATAGTACAAGCTATGCTTAGTTAGGGGCTAGATAACGATGTGTGAAATGTCCACCAATATTATTATTATTATCTATCTGTACGTATGGTGTCGATTGCAGTGATTATTTAACTTTGATTTCTTCATAATGCGTCTGATCCCGATAACCTTCTTATTTATTTGAGAGCTGACTGACTGTAGCGTAATGATATAAGTACATACCTAATAGGTATAAGTAGAGCGATATATCTGCATAGCGGTTATAGGATACATTATAATAAAATACTACGTTATTAGACTTATGTACTTCATTTCAATATGTTTTTAACATACATTTTTTATTTTATAAATTTAATCAAATATTTAAAAGTGTCAGTAATGACGAGACATTATATCAGCACTAAAGGCGACAATAAGTTATTACGTATGTATATATGTATATTCTTATAAATATTAATGAGGACGCAACTATGGAAAATCTATCAGAAATACATTAATTGAAGAATGTGTGCGTTAGGTACGTGATCGCACGGTGAGTAGGCAAGTAACTATTTTTTTGATCTACCTGAGTCGACGACATCATCAGGCTCAAAACACAGTCTCACTCCTCAGAAAACAAACGTTTCAATACTTTCAATCAATTTAACCTTTTTATTACTATTCTTAAAGCCTCATTCGTTAGATAGAGATAGATTTATTAAAGTGCTGAATTTCGGGATAAAAAGTATCTTATTTCCTACCTCGTAGTATGAACACAAATCAAGCCAAGTTCCATTCGAATCCATTCAGTAGTTTTGGAGTGGTTGGGCAGTCTGGAGACATGGGTACCCCCTGTTATTCCAATACAAATATAGAATTTTATATTTCTTCATTTTGGTAGTATAGTTTACCCACTGGCAACACTGTTCATCCATAGACTATCTGTCATTTCGTTCAGGTGTCAAACAATGTGGCAATGTAATTTTTTTTATGTAAACGAGCTGACGCCCCACCTTGTGTTAAGTGGTAACCTCGGCCCATAACAAGCGATGCGGCTTGGGTCCTCCCCTACTAAGTACGACAAGACCCAAGTCGCAACGTATGCGCCCGTAACTCTAAGACGTGTAGGTGGAATGTCTCGTGTGCCAGTAATTTCACCGGCAACCACCAATAAATATATCGTATAATTAAAATATTTTGATGTAGTTCCAAAGTAAAAAAAAAGGAATATTAAGTTGAATTAAGATGTAGCAATGGTCACTTGTTTTGAGGGAGGTTTGGGCATGACCAATACTCCCACCTATATGTAATGTATAAAAAATGATAGTTTACGTTACCGTCTACTACTACTACTACTACTACTACTACTACTACTACTACTACTACTACTACTACTACTACTACTACTACTACTACTACTACTACTACTACTACTACTACTACTACTACTACTACTACTACTACTACTACTACTACTACTACTACTACTACTACTACTACTACTACTACTACTACTACTACTACTACTACTACTACTACTACTACTACTACTACTACTACTACTACTACTACTACTACTACTACTACTACTACTACTACTACTACTACTACTACTACTACTACTACTACTACTACTACTACTACTACTACTACTACTACTACTACTACTACTACTACTACTACTACTACTACTACTACTACTACTACTACTACTACTACTACTACTACTACTACTACTACTACTACTACTACTACTACTACTACTACTACTACTACTACTACTACTACTACTACTACTACTACTACTACTACTACTACTACTACTACTACTACTACTACTACTACTACTACTACTACTACTACTACTACTACTACTACTACTACTACTACTACTACTACTACTACTACTACTACTACTACTACTACTACTACTACTACTACTACTACTACTACTACTACTACTACTACTACTACTACTACTACTACTACTACTACTACTACTACTACTACTACTACTACTACTACTACTACTACTACTACTACTACTACTACTACTACTACTACTACTACTACTACTACTACTACTACTACTACTACTACTACTACTACTACTACTACTACTACTACTACTACTACTACTACTACTACTACTACTACTACTACTACTACTACTACTACTACTACTACTACTACTACTACTACTACTACTACTACTACTACTACTACTACTACTACTACTACTACTACTACTACTACTACTACTACTACTACTACTACTACTACTACTACTACTACTACTACTACTACTACTACTACTACTACTACTACTACTACTACTACTACTACTACTACTACTACTACTACTACTACTACTACTACTACTACTACTACTACTACTACTACTACTACTACTACTACTACTACTACTACTACTACTACTACTACTACTACTACTACTACTACTACTACTACTACTACTACTACTACTACTACTACTACTACTACTACTACTACTACTACTACTACTACTACTACTACTACTACTACTACTACTACTACTACTACTACTACTACTACTACTACTACTACTACTACTACTACTACTACTACTACTACTACTACTACTACTACTACTACTACTACTACTACTACTACTACTACTACTACTACTACTACTACTACTACTACTACTACTACTACTACTACTACTACTACTACTACTACTACTACTACTACTACTACTACTACTACTACTACTACTACTACTACTACTACTACTACTACTACTACTACTACTACTACTACTACTACTACTACTACTACTACTACTACTACTACTACTACTACTACTACTACTACTACTACTACTACTACTACTACTACTACTACTACTACTACTACTACTACTACTACTACTACTACTACTACTACTACTACTACTACTACTACTACTACTACTACTACTACTACTACTACTACTACTACTACTACTACTACTACTACTACTACTACTACTACTACTACTACTACTACTACTACTACTACTACTACTACTACTACTACTACTACTACTACTACTACTACTACTACTACTACTACTACTACTACTACTACTACTACTACTACTACTACTACTACTACTACTACTACTACTACTACTACTACTACTACTACTACTACTACTACTACTACTACTACTACTACTACTACTACTACTACTACTACTACTACTACTACTACTACTACTACTACTATTCAAATCACTGGTCTCTCAAGACAGTGTTGAAAGGATCTAAGTGCGCTCTGTTGTGGACGTGACACATGTCTACGATGTTTTCCTTCACCGTTTTGAGAATGTGTTATTGCGTGCATAAATCTTACATAAATCTCGAATGTGAATTGCTAAGTAAAAAAACTTCATTTCGTCTTAACGTTTAATTAATTTGACTACTAACAAATTACATGTAGATATACAACAACATTTCAAGTATGAATATCCAACATAAGTACAGTAAACTAGGAAATAATGAGAAGCTAATAATAATATATTATTTTAGCAGATATACTGAGGTAGTCTAACGGATACATAAAATAATCTAGAGCAGTAGAAATCACGCCAAGTTGGTGCGGGGAATTACCGCTAACATCCCTGCATGCGCTGAATTACACCACTGAATTATATCAAACGCAATACAAAAACTGTTTATAATTTTATTTCTAAATTGAGTACTTAACTTATGACCGAATAACCAGAACGTTAATAAGTAAGAAAGCACCAAACTTATCAAAACTTCAATAATTCCATAAAATTTCAAAAATAAACATTAATTATAATAATTATCCTTTAACTTTTCTCTTACGATAGTCGTAAAACATCCAGTATTAAATATACGATATATTAATATGGTTAAATATATTTATGGGTGCTTCATGAAGTTGCAAACAGAAAAAAAAACACAATTTTCAATGCTAGCAATTGCATGAGTAAATAAATAGATTCTTGATAAAAGAGCGATACATAATACATGAGGCCCATGTTAAATATAACCACATCTAGTGATGATGAAGGAAGCAAACCAACACCAAATATCGGTGTTGGTTTGCATATAAAATTTGTAATGGTGGTAAAACAGTATGGCAAAAAGCATTTCTCACCTCAAACGGGCCATCTCTTTATTTCACTTCAAATTAATAATACCTAAGGTAAGGTACAACAGAATTCTCAGGTACTATTTGGTGTTATTAAAGACATGTATATAACAAAACTTTAGTTAACATCAATATTTCTGCTAAAATAACGCTCCTACTTGAAAAATAAGTCTTAAAGTTTTCCACCACTTGGCCCCATTACACCCACTTGTTCACAGAACATCCACTTCATTCTCATCTACTGAAACATTAAGTTTCTAGCCTCATATTCACTCTGGCCATATTTTTGTATGTATGGAATGAAACAATAAATATCCACTTATCTTTATCCCATTCTATGGAATCAATGAGTTTATAGCCACATATTCACTCTGGACATAATGTTCATTTGTACGTATGGAATGAAACAATAACTAAACTTCACTGACGACTTCCTCTGCCAGGAAGAGAGGATACAAAGAGATAGTAATAGTGAAAATACCGAACTCTTCAAACTAAGATTAATATCATACATTATACACATTTTAAAGTGAAAGTTCTACAGCTTAGATCAATTTAAGAGAAGACAACTAATCCATTCAACACGTGAAGCTGTCATTTCTCTAATAGAGATCTTAATATTAAAGTCTAATTTAAAACTCAATCTCAAAATTTACACAGACTACTGCTTACATCCTTGCCAGCCACACGAATTGTCACTATTCAAATTGTCATAATACAAATTATAAAAAAAACTATTAGTAGTTTTATTCGCATGATACAGGTAGATATATCAAATTTCACTATGTTATAAATAAATATAAAAGATAATTTAATTTTTATAAGGCTGGGCAGTCAGTGTCAGTAAGAACTGCTGTGGTGATGCCACTAAGTAAAGCTGACTAGAAACTTTAAAGTGAACAACTACATATTTCTCTCTACCATTATGTTCATTGGAAACATTAATCTATATCACATGTTACATTTAAATATCTAATAAAATCTTACTTCTAGGCCCTGAACTTTGTTTACATATATCCTAAGAAAAATTACGTGAAATATTACGATCGTATCTAAAAGAAATGCACATATAAAACATCAAATGTATCTCGGCCATCACATATATGAAACATCCACTAAACCTGTCTCGGCCATCACATATATGAAACATCCACTTAATCTATGTCGGCCATCACATATATGAAACATCCACTAAATCTATCGTGGACGCTAAAACATCAGTTAAACCTATATTTATCTTAATCTTCAGGTCTTTTACCTCAGTTCATAGCTAACAAGTACACAGTAATGGTAAACATTTAGTATTTTTTCTGTGTAGTAGTTGGCTTACATTTTACAATTACAAGTAAATCTATCCGTATTATGTAAAGGTTGGTTATACACAACGGGTTACTACTAGGGCATGCTCCCGGGAATTGCCAGGAATTGTTTGTTTCCAGTATCTATACTCCAGATCGCAAGTCTCGATACTTTCGAGAGGAATAGTTAACTTATGGATTGTTTAATTGGAAACTATTACACTATAGAAATGAAAATGTTATTGTTAAGACTTTTAGAGATTTGTTACTGTTCCCTAAGATTGCAAAAGTTTGTATGACCTTTGTTTTGATTAGCAAATAAATTATTGATGTCTTTCATACTCATTTCAACAACACGCACTTATTGACATTTTAATTAATAAAAAAAATGACGTAAAACATACTTTTTAATTTATGTGTATCATTCTTTTTTTATTTTATAAAATGGGACATGTAATTAAAATACAGTAGTATCGAAGCACCGAGAATTCCCGGGATCAAGGCAGTATCTAACTTACAATTCCCGGGACTCGAAAAAGTATAGATACAGCATACCCAAGTCGCTACGACGTAGCACAGTACCTGCCGCACAACTACAATTGGTATAAGCGGTGACTGGCCTCACAGCTCAGGTGGCAGCAACCATGCCTTCTGTGCAGTCGTGGGCTCGATTCCCAGCCAGGACAAACATTTGCGTGCCTAACATATGTATGTCTTGCGCACGCGAGAGTAACGTTCACTTCAAAAGACGGCGTTGTGACTCTAAGTGGCTAGAGCGACGAGTCTCCGCCGGCGCAGCTTGCGTCCGCAGCGTCGCCAGAATGCGGCCAGGCAGTACACCGCGGCCACGATGAGCACCAACACGGCAGCGCGGTGCGCCAGCGAGGGCGGCCGGCGCTCGTCCGGGGAGGTGCGGGAGGGCGCAGCACCCGCGCCGCGCCACGCGCGCGCCGCCGCCTCCGTGCCCTCAACCTCCGGAGCACCTGGTTACATACGTTATCATTCAATAATTTTATTTACTTTAAGGTAGTCTGGAAGAAATCGTCTACCACGATAAGACCGCCTAATGTATCCACAGCAAAAGTTCTATTAGTATTAAGTACCACCTGTCTTTCCAATAAAGACTTATTATTATTATGAAAATCCATTATAAAATACATTGCAAGTCTACATAGCGACACTTAAGGGACTGCGCATTCATCATCACATCTTCACTAATAGAAGTAAAATAGAAGTTTAAATCACAGAATAGTTTTAATCTAGCCATAACTTTAGAAAATTGTGATTGATAGCACAATAACGATCTTGATAATTTCTCAGTTTTCGAGTCAAACTCGTGTGATGTTGAAAAATGTAAACAATATGTTTCTGCTAACATAAACGCAATAACTATGTCAAACCAAAACATTCGCAGTATTCACAATACAACTTCAGCACTTTTTTTACACAGGCTCAATGTCTATTGTAACAATAATTTTAATGGAACGCTGGCTACGTAATAATAAATTGCCAATATGGCTAAAGTATAGTATAGTCGGCTAGTATAAATGACTTATAGTAGAAAGAGTAGAAAGAACACAAAGAGCTATCATAAAGGTATCCCCTACCTACCTTTTGGCCCTTACTCTATCCATCCAACTCACTGATTAAGGTATATAAGTCCTGCCAGATACTAACCCTAAATAGCTCAAATAGCGTTAAGACATCATTTATGTACATAGATTGTAAGTTTATTGGTTAGGTACTTTTTGTAATGTGTTAGCCTTTATCGCCAGAGACACAGGATTTCCTAGTTCAGGTATATTAATTATTACCTTTTATTAGATACTAAATCACTATGTTAATCTTAGCACGAAGTCAATGAAGAAAGATTTATTATTATTATTATTAAATGTGACACAAAAACGAATCCCTACACGTATCAACAACAGGCAGCTCAAGGCAATATAATAAAATTAGTATTATATCAGTTGTCTGGTTCCCATGATACAAGCAATGCATAGCTTACTTTGGGGCTAGATGGCGCTGTGTGAATTGTCCACCATTATTATTATAATATTATTAATGTGTGGTGCGCTATGTATGTATAGTTACCGATGCTGCGCGGGTCTGTGGGCTGGTGTATGTATGTATAGTTACCGATGCTGCGCGGGTCTGTGGGCTGGTGCCGCGGCGCTAGTGTGCGCGCGGCGGGCGCGGCGCGCACCGGGTGCGCGGTGAGCGGTGTCGGCGAGGTGCAGGGGGGCGCCGGACGCGGCCCGCTGCCGTCGGCGGCGAGCACGCGCGAGTACACGTGCAGCCGCCCGCCCGTTGAACGTTTGGGCAGATCTGGGTATACACAACTTATTTACTATCTGTTGCCCGCGACTTCGTCTGCGTGGAATTCGGTTTTATCATGCACCCCTATTTTACCCCTTGGAAAGTAGCCTAAGTTACTCCTTGTTACATCAGCTTTCTGCCAGTGAAAGTCCCGTCAAAATCGGTCCAGCCCTTTCAGAGATTAGCCGGAACAGACAGACAGACAAATATTGCAAAAAAAAATTGTTTTGGTATATGTACCGTGTATACCATATACACTTAGTAAAAAGCGATTATTTTAATATTACAAACAGACACTCCAATTTTATTTATTTGTATAGATTATGACACACCAATATCAGATACATAGTATACTGAAATCTTATTCTACGGTTTTGGCTTATAAGCACCTGTTACTTACAGGTATGTACAGTATATGTATCTGTCTATCCCGAAAGAGTCAAAAAGCTTACCAGAAGGAATGATGTGCACATCTCTGACTCGCTGTTTGCGTGGGGTGGCCGCATCGCGCAGAGACGATGGCAGATGTCCCACCAGCGCGTATTGTAAAGCAGCAAGCAAGAGCCAATGACAGTTTCTGGATGTACCACCTTCGAGGCACGAAGAGTCGCCGTACACAACCAGACGACCAGCCTGAATTCGATATAGGAGAGGTATAAACGTTTGTCGGCAGATAGTTAAGGCGGCGAGTTACAAAAATCGACAGTGGCGCCAATGCAGCTAAAACCTGCGTCAAATTTGGTGTATTGGCTAATATAGAGATATACTATAGGCATACGTAACTCGGCCGAATTGAACGGTTATAAAGAGTGCAAAAGATATGTCATTTGCTGCAGAAGTGAAAGGGACAGAATTTAACGATTCAGTTACTATAGAAAGAAACGGGCTTGTTCTTCTATACAATATGCCGCCACCGCCGGCAAAAGAATTTGGCACTAGCTGCGTTCGTTTCTGCCGCTAGTGTGTCAAGAGCTCTACAGTAGTCTAAACTACTGGATTTATATCGTCTACATGATGGAAAGAAAAGGAACATAAGGAGAAATAAAAAATACATCAGAAATATGGAGTCTTCCCCCATCACACATAGAGAAATAGATAGAAATTTGGTTATTTGCTACTAAAACAGACAATAACAGTAAACAAATGTAGAGGCATAGGTACAAAGTAGAATAATTGAAACATACATTAAATACAATCGAGCAAACAAAACAATAGAATTATAAATGTGAAAGTTATATGATGCGTGCTGAAGCAGCAATAAGTTATTGTCCACAGCAGACGATAATATTCTGCTGAATACATCTCTCTGTAAGCCATTCAACCTTGTGAACTATCAGTATAAATTGGAGGACCAAGTTCCTCGAGCTCGTAGGTGACACTTTGGTAAAACTTGTACTAAGTTCACCATGAGAAGTACTGCTACCACACCTGCTAATCTGCCGCCAAGCACTGATACATTCGTATTTCTGCGTTCCGGTGGAAGAGAGTGGTTGCCGGTGAAATTGCAGGCGCATGAGACGTAACATCCCCGTTTCGGGGTGATGGACGCAACGCATTGCGACTTGAGTCATCTCGTACTTAGATGGCGAGGAATTGAGTCGTATTGCTGTTGTCTATGGATGGCGGGCACTACTTAACATCAGATGGGCCGTCAGCTTGTTCCGTCCCCTAAATTACATCATACCTCTAATATAACGGAACAAAATACCTTTGGTACTTTATCGATGGTGTCATTGGTGTAATCTCTAGGCTCCCCGCTGTCCGTCTGCAGCAGCCCTAATATGGGCACGTCGACCGTGTACGCAGCACCCGTGCCTGATCCGTGCTTTTCCCCTGACATTATCTGTAAAATTTTTAGTTTTAAGTACAGGCAACACTGCAACTCACGGAACTAGTTCAACAACTGTTTAGTTCTTCCCCATGGAGGGTCGGATAGGGTTTTAACAGGGGTCAAACTTAGCGATAAGTACTTGTGACCTTATATTTTGAATATTACTTCCTTATTAAAGTTTCCAAGCCATTTCTTTATGAATTCTATGGCAATTAAGGTTTTTGACATTGACCTTGTGCGACCGACATTTAATTTCAATACTGATTTGGAAGTGTATAGCATGCGTGTTTTTACGTTGCAATTGTGCCCGACCCGGCCTAGTGCACACCTAGCCTTAACAAACTGAATTCTGCGTTGGACGAAGTTTTTACATTAGCGCGTTCTACCCAACTCTAAAAGGTAAGTGTTAAGGTTGTTTGATAAGGAAAATTCCGCACTATTTGTGTAAATTTATATTTTTGCAATAGAAGTTTATCAAAAGAGTATTTTCCTCTTTTCAAATCCCAGAGACCTTTGAACAGGGAAGTGGGACACCATTACGTCTAACCCTGGCTCCTATCCTATACTATATATCCTTGACTGGCCTCACAGCTCAGTTGGTAGGTACCCTGCATTCTGCGCTGGTCGTGGATTCGATTCCCACCCAGGACAAACATTTGTGTGACTAACATAGATGTTTGTTCTGTGTCTGGATGTTAATGTGTATTATATGTATATAGTTCAAAAAATATATGTATATAAGCATTATATCAGTTGTCTGGTTTCCATAATACAAGCTATGTTTAGCTTACTTTGGGGCTAGATGGCGTTGTGTGAAATGTCCATCAATATTACATATTTATTTATTTGTCTCATCCTTTTCATATCACGCCATATTAAAAGGCGTGTAAAGCTTCGAAATTACTAAGATGTGTGCGTGTATGGTAGGGCTTACCTGATAACCCTGATCACTAAGCGGTGCCGTGATCAGAATGCCGTGTTCCGGAAAGCTGTGAATGTGGGTGCCACTCGCGTAGTACATAGGATGTCCTCCTAACTTGAAAGCGCCTTCGAAAACGCGGTCACCAAGCGCAACCTTGTGACAAACAATACAATTATCAAATATTGGTTCCTTTGATCTCCATTATATCTTACTAGCTGCACCCCGCCGTGTTACCCGCAGTAAATACAAACTGCATTTTCCGGGATAAAAGGTAGCATATATGCTATTCCAGACTATAATCTATCTCTCTGCAAAATTTCATTCCTAAGCCGTTTAGCTTTTCTGGCCTGATCGTCCATCCATCCAAACTTTTGCATTTATAATAGTAGTAATAGAATAGGAGATAGTAGAAGTAAGTAGTAGATTAAACACACGCTAAAGTACATAATATACGATTCAAGTAATGGAACTCGGCAAGATTCTTGTTTCCAAAGTAGTACGCATATGCACTATTTTATACCATCTTTCGACCCTGTCAGTCACTCATCGGCTCTGTTTCTAGTACCTAAATTTAAAAATAATATATGTGGCGACATATTAAAGAATCGATTATTTTAATGTGATGTAACTGACGGAACGAAACGGCCCACCTGATTTTAAGTGGTAACCACCGACCATAGACAATAGACAGAACAGCAATACGAGTAGAATCATCTCCACTCCAAAGTACGAGTTGACTCAAGTCGCATTGCGTTGCGTGCATCACCCCGAGACGGGGATGTTACGTCTCATGCGCCTGCAATTTTACCGGCACCCACTCCCTTCTATCGGAACACAACAATACGAATGCATCACTGCTTGGCGGCAGATTACCAGGTGTGGTGGCAGTACTTCTCCGGGCGAACTTAGTACAAGTTCTACTGCTACTTTGGGTTGCTCCTTTCGCACCACCCGGGGGACACGTGTAGGGATTCAGAGGGTAATCACCTATGGACGCGAGCAACGTGGGCCCCAATGTCCCGAAGACAGACAAGCATTGCCGAGGCACACTTAAGTCGTAAATCTGTACTATACAACTACTCTATAGAGTAGCATACCTGATACATGCTGAGCAGGTCATTCAAAGCGGGAACATTGGCACCACCAGTTTCTGGTATCCACCTGAAAGAATATAAAATTTACGACGTTATTCAGTATAGTTATAGCCATTAACTATCGGTACTCAGTGGTAAGATTAGCCATTAGCCATTATGCATTTTTGTTGCATTGTTGTTAAAAGATGCGTAACTTTCAAGTCATCAAGGACAAACCCTTTCGAAAGATCGACTTATAAGTTAAATTACTCTAACTCAAACACATCATAGTTCTAGTGAACTTAGGATTTTGTAAGTGGATATCTGGACGTTAAAAAAAGTTTCAGAAATGCTGTAACGACGGCTCCAATCAAGAAAATAATATGGTAAAATGGGTCGGTACTTTTGACTGCTTGTGATCGGTACTTAAGACGACCTAACAATTGAATAGTACTGAAGATGTTGCATCGCATTCGACTTCCTTTAGTTGAAAAAACTATTCGTGTATCATTATTAAATTCACTAACCATTGCCTAGTATTTTCGTCGTAAAACTTGACGTGACGCAGGAGAGTAGCGTTGTACCAATCAGCGAAGATTACTAACGACATGCCGTTATCGACCGCCTTCTTCAGGGTGGCCATCTCTTCGGGGAAGTACTCATCTTCAGGATCCACCAGTAGTAGAGCCCCGTACAGTGACGTATCAATGCAAGTTAGGGGGGTGCCTGAAACATTATACATTATTTATTGCTGGACGCTAAGTAAAATACTACCTACCTTTTGCTCTGTAGGCCGTGGGTTCGATTTCCACCCAGGACAAACATTTGTGTGACGAACGCAGATGTTATATTCATTTAGTGTATGTATTTACAAAAAAAAAGAAGAGTATTATATCAGTTGTCTGGTTCCCATGATACAAGCTATGCTTAGCTTATTTTGGGGCTAGATGGCGCTGTGTGAAATGTTCACCAATATTTATTATTATTATTATGATGATGGTTTGTTGTTAGAGATGAAACAGATAGTGGTTTGGCTGGATACCGGATATTCGGCAAGCTACGAGGCCGGAGCGCCAGATATCCGGCTACCAGATATTCGGCCCTTTATAGCATTACACAACGCGATCAGATTCAAAATTTGGTATTCATTCACCACAAATTGCCACTTGTTAATTTTGAGTACTTAACTAGTTAATAAAACAAACATTTTTGACATCCAATTGTAAAAATAAACGGTGTCCATAAATTATTGTGGTATGATTTGCCTTGTGTAAAATAATCAGAATTTTTTGAATTTTACTTTTTGGAATCCGGCCGGATACCGGATAGTAATTCAGTATCCGGCCGGAGTGCAAACAAGGCCGAATATGCCGGATACCGGATAGTTAGTTAGATAGTTTTGCTGTCCCAAATTCAAATATCTGTATACAATTACGCGATAGTGGGTTAAGTACAATGTACTGTACCCGTCATAATAGTATGGACTGTAATGACTTACTTTAGGTTAGGTTTGCATATAAACTGAGCTTTTGGTTGGGAGGAGAGAAGTAAATTTTCAACTCCTCCTAGATAGAAGACCTTGTGGAACTGTTCTCAGAAGCGACGGGAAATCCAACAGTGAAATAACACTATCTTTGAGGATAGAACAGTTACGATCCACTCACCCATGACCTCGACATAGAAGCCGTGTTCCCGCAACCGCTTGTACATATCCCTGAAGTTAGTGTGTATGTGGTCCGCGTGCCAGTCTAGCGGATCGTGCTTAGCGCGCAGGTCGTCCCGCGGGAAGTAACCGCCCGGGTACCGGAGGCTGTGGAACTGGTCCCAGAGGAGACGACGGGAACGCACCGGCACGGGTATCACGCGGGCTCTGGTGAAACGAACGACAAGCATGATTACGCAAACTGTTGCAAAATTGGGGGGCCCCACGTTGCTCGCGTCCGTCGTTGATTACCCTCTGAATCCCTACACGTGTCCCCCGGGTGGCGCGAAAGGAGCAATGTAGCAGTAGAACTTGTGCTAAGTTCGCCCGGAGAAGTACTGCCACCACACCTGGCAATCTGCCGCAAAGCAGTGATGCACTCGTGTTGCTGTGTTCCGGTGGAAGGGAGTGAGTGCTGGTGAAATTGCAGGCGCATGAGACGTAACATCCTCGTCTCGAGGTGATGGACGCAACGCAATGCGACTTGAGTCATCTCGTACTCTGGTGGAGAGGACTTATATCGTATTGCTGCTGCCTATAGGCGACGGTTACCGCTTAACATCAAGTGGGCCGTCAGTTCGTTCCAACACCTACATAACATAAAAAAATACCACTTGTTTCTTTTATTTGATACAGTTACGGATCGAACTGACGGCCCACCTGGTGTTATGTGGTAACCTCGGCCTATAACAACCGATGCGACTTGATATATGATTGTATTACCTGATTGGAAGTGAAAGTGTTGCGTTCTTTGGAATTCTATCGCCGCTGTCGTCATAGCTCTCCACCGTCACGTTCAGGTGCCCCTAAAGAGAAAGTAATTATTAGTCTGAACACCAAATAAACTAAGGACTCATCGCTGTAGGTCGTGAGTTGATACCCACCCAGGACAAACTTTTGTGTGACGAATAAAGATGTTTGTCCTGTGTCTGGTATAGATACGTATTTACAAAAAAATTATATAAGTAGTATATCAGTTGTCTGGTTCCCATGATACAAGCTATGCTTAACTTTCTTTGGGGCTAGATGGCGCTGTGTGAAATGTCCACCAATATTTATTAATTATTCATTTTAAAACAAAAACTTGTGCTTCTAATGAGCACAGGGTACCAATTAAGCTCTAGTAGGCTAGAACAGCGGCGCAGTCATTCATCTGCCGCTATACAGATGAAATAAACAATGTATTAACTGTGTCTGAGTTTCATGGAAACAGGACGGTGAAAGCAAAAGCGGTTTAGCGTAGTTATCAAAAGAAATTGGTCTCCAGACGCCGATATGAACACTGGATAACATAACCATACAAATGATACACAAGCGGATATGGCACCTCGACTACGCCGTCGAACTCTGCACCAGACTCGAGGACTGTGAAGCTGAGCGCCAGCCACCCGGACCACGGCCAGATGATATCGCTGTAGTCCACAGACACGGAGAGCAACTCGCCGTTTGGTAAATGAGGGTGCCAAGCCACGTTTTTCTGAAAAGAATTTTATTATTATGTAATTTGACTGACCTCGCAGCTTAGCTGGTTAGTAACTCTGCCTTATGAGCTGTAGGCCGTGGGTTTGCTTGCCGCCCAGGACAAACATTTGTGTGAGGAACATAGATGATTGTTCTGTGTCTGGTTGTTACTATGTATTATGTATTTACAAAACAAAGTAAATAATTATTATATCAGTTGTTTAGTTTCCATGACACAAGCTATGCTCAACTTAATTTGGAACTAGATGGCGCTGAGTGAAATGTCCACCAATATTTATTATTATTATTTATTATTAACTTCAGTTATGAGCTTCTTACACAGAAACCATATATACGAAATATTTTACTTTCTTGGTTGTAAACTCCTTAATAATTAACGATTTCATTTAAAAATGAGTATGCTGAAGAGTATCGGCAGGTAATTCTAGCCAAACATCCTTCAGAACTTATTATTTAAGAACTTATGTCAGTGAATAAAAGTCTATTATTATTATGTCAGTGTAAACTAACTTACAACAATTCCGGAAACGCCGAGTCCGTTGATGAGCGTCACGTTGGCGATCGTGGGCTGCGCGCTGAAGTATATCGGCTGCGTGCAGTACGGCCACATGTACTGGCACTCCGTCAGGTCTATGTAGTTCGGGCTGAGTGTCACTTGAGGCTCGTACTTTCTGAGGAACTGAGTGTTATCTCATTAGACGTTGGAAGTAATGATGTATGGTGCTAAGACAAAATGCATGCAACTGGAGTCTACATACAGATGCTGGCGATAGTTTTGGCAGTATACTAATTCTAATATGTTACAGTCACTGGTTCTCTCGAACCAATGTGGTGAAAAGATTTTAATTGCGGCTCAAAGAGGCTCTTGTCGTGCATTTGACAGATGTCTTCGAATTTTTTGTTCTAGGACATGTCGCTTTCCTCACGATGTTTTCCTTCCCCGCTTACCGTGGCATAACACACATAAATCTTTCAATCGAAAAACTCATAGGTGCATGTCTAGATTTGAACGGGCGACCTCCGGATTGAAACTCGGTTTCAGTTCCACTAGATCACCACGCTCTAAACATGTTAATGTAACATGTCGAAAATATGTTACCTGATAAGCGCTTATAAGATCCAGTTTCCCGTGTCCCTGTTCAAACATGTTCGGTCCGGGGAGGCGTATGGCGGTAACGCAGAGCGCTTGCTTCACCGACGCCGGGGTCAGGTGATGACGCGGGACGCCGCTAGCTAGCAACGCTATCGCGCCAGCTACCACCGGCGACGCCACTGATGTGCCTGACGATATAACATGTTATTTTTATTATAAATGGAGTATTTAGATTTATATCTTATCAAACTTGGTTGAATATAATCTTTAACAAGCAACGCTGTGCAAACTGAGAAAAATGAACTGCATTAGAACAATGGCTAGACGAGGATAGATTATGGGAGCCCATGTACATAGCTCGCGTCCGTAGGCGATTACCTTATGAATCCCTACACGTGTCCCCCGGGTGGTGCGAATGGAGCACCCGAAAGTAGCAAGCAGTGATGCACTCGTGTTGCTGTGTTCCGGTGGAAGGGAGTGGGTGCCGGTGAAATTGCAGCCGCATGAGACGTAACGTCCCCGTCTCGGGGTGATGGACGCAACGTAATACGATTTGAGTTATCTCGTACTTTGGTGGAGAGGACTTGAGTCGTATTGCTGTTGTCCATGGGTGGCGGTTACCACTTTACACCAGATTGGCTGTCAGCTTGTTCCATCACTTAAAGATAATAACATAACGGAAGTACGTTTATTAAGGCCAAAATTTGCAACTGAATTTTGAACCAATTCTCTTAGCCCGAATAGGCTAATTTGGTATTCATGCATTAACCTCACGACAATCTAATATTACGATAAGCTGGAGCTGATGTTGCTGCCAAGACTACCTGCGGACCACCCAACTCCTCAACAGCGCTCAGAAGCCATATTGTGTTTGGGCTCAGATTGGCAGATTTGTCTTAAGTCAAAGTCAAAAAACTTTATTTCCATAGAATTCATAAAGAACTGGCTTGGAAACGTCAATAATATTCAAAACATAAGGTCACGCGTACTTATCGCTAAGTTTGACGCCTGTTCAAACCCTATCCGACCCTCCACGGGGAGAACGGACAAGAAACCCCTAAAGGAGGTATAGGAGGCTTCATAAGCACTATATAGCCCCCGGTGGAATCCATGGACTTTTTCTAAAAGCATGTTGATGCAATTGATTAGTCTTATTAGTGTTATACTGGTATTTACCACTGAGCGACCTGCAACCGCCACTCACGCTGGATCCCCTGACGGCGCTACCATAAGTTACGATATCAGGCTTCATGCGTCCGTACCCCTGAAAGTTATATTATTATCGTCATAAAATAGACAAGGTAAATTCACTTTTTCCTCGAAGAAGTAGGCACAGCCCATATGACCAGTTTTCAAGGTGTGGCTTTACTATGGTACACCCCAAAGTAGCAAGCAGTGATGCACTTGTGTTGCTGTGTTCCGGTGAAAGGGAGTGGGTGCCGGTGAAATTGCAGGCGCATGAGACGTAACATCCCCGTCTCAAGGTGATAGGACGCAACGCAATGCGACTTGAGTCATCTCATACTTTTGTGAAGAGGACTTGAGTCATAATGCTGTTGTCTATGGGCAGCGGTTACCACTTTACATCAGGCGGGCCATCAGCTCGTCACCGTTACATAAAAAAGTGTGTTTGTTATTTCACTAAAAACACTTAACCCATTCGGCTGAAGGTTGAGCATTTAGATGGTGATTTGGAATAACATAGGATAATTTTTAGGTTGAAGATTCTGCTGCTGTGCGAAGACGTGGACAGGCCTACTAGATATTCAGGCAAAAACTACTTCCATAGAATTCAGAGAAGATTGGAATCTTTATCACAAGATGATGCTTTCCTACGTAGACTAGTAGCAAAAACCAGCCAAGACAAAAGCCATACGTACTTCCGGCAACTCCCAAGTGGTCATGCCTCGCGATGAGAACTTGGCGATGCGGTCGTCGAAGCCGATGCCGCCCACGCCAATGACGTCCATCTGATCGGCTGGGTTGTTTAGAGTTCCGTACAAAGGCCCGTCGTTTCCTATCGCCGATACCATGATCACCTGTAAATTTGAGACAGATTGGCGGGTGGTATCATTTCGTAGCCTATCTTCAAGATAATTAATTTTGCACAATAGCCTTGTATTCTTCACATAATGACGACAGTAATATCATCAGCCTTCTATACAAATAGTTTATTTGGATCGAACACAATGATACATTTATCTATAAGGAACGATGACTACTGCAAAAGCTAGACTTAACTGTGTATCTATCCACCTCACATATATTTTAAATCCACATAAAAGGGAACGCTTTGTGTTGAATTTGGTCCAGTAATGCCTAACAAAGGACTGGGCTGGACCCGAGAAACTAAATTTATTAGAGGAAGAATAATGAAGATATTGATTTAGTCATAGATTATAACTAAATAACAAAAATTTGAGTCCTGTGGCCCGGAGAAGCTGTGGCATCGTTCTCTCCCGAACATCTAGTAAAAATTGTCTTATGCAACAAACAAAGGCAGGATGGCTTTAACTGTTATTAATTTTATAACACACAAGAGATAAAACTAAAAGTAAAAGTATACATATATAATATGAGTTATATATGAGAGCGACCGATTGTATTGCTGGTAAATTACTTTCATGTTTTACCTAGCACCAGTTTCAAAAGGATAATAATAATGATAAGTGTGACTCTTAACATTTGTTTGTTTCGTCACTAATTATCAAAAACTCATGGCTCCAGTGTATATTAAGAATAAGTCTAAAATGTGATTCTTCATTAGCCAGAAATTGGTCACTTTTGAAAGTGAGTTTGTTGTTTTTTATCAGGTGTATTTTTATCAAGTGTATGTTAAAAGTTTGTGATTGGAGACCCGAACATAAATCCATCCAAAGACAATAATTATTAATACCTTGTTAGCACTAAGTTCCCACACTTTGTCCACAAAAGGGTGATCCATAAAGTCGGGTCCACCGATGCTCAAGTTGAGGATATCAATTTTGCGCATTATAGCATAGTTGAAAGCATCCAAAAACCACGAAGTGTATGAAACCTGAAACATTGTTCTTTTATTAATGCCTGATAATTTAATCAGTATTTATTCACGGTGCTAGTTTACGTTTGTCATCTGATAACTTAACATGGTCATCACATAATATTTCTGATTCTTCAAACAAATGAGGTTAAATTTTAGACAGAAATTCCTTCCAAGTCATTGAATATGAAAATAGACTATAATTTAATTCAAGGCAGGGAACATCCGGGGAAGTAGTGGCTTGGATGTGATGAAAATCTGAATAATATTTCGAGACACATTTGTACTGCTCACTTGGATGTACGAGGCACTAGCTGCTTTTTTCCCCTTTGTTAGCAGATGGACTATGGACCTATGTGATTTGAGTTATGGAACGAGCTGACGGCCCACCTGATGTTAAGTAGTAACAGCAGCCTACAGACAACTGCATTACGACTGACGTCCTATCCAACAAACCACGTCACTCAAGTCGCATTGCGTTGCGTCTATCATCCCGAGACGGGGATGTTACGTCTCATGCGGCTGCAATGTCACAAGCGCCCTCCTTTCCAGCAATACGGATGCAACACTGCTTGGTGGCAGATTACCAGGGGTACTTGCCTGATTGTCAGTGAAGACGCGGAATATATGCAGGTCTGCGTCGGGAGCAAAGCCAAGGCAGTCGGATCTCGAGGCGATGACCCCGGCCACGAAAGTGCCGTGTCCCAACGCGTCGTCGAGCGTGTTCTCCCCGGTCCAGTCGGTTCTCTCGCGAATACGTCCAAAGTGTGGATGGTCGCGAGCCAGACCGGTATCGAACACCGCTACTTGAACGCCTTCGCCTGGAATAAACAAAAAAGATGTATAAAGTCGACGTTAGTGACTGGCCTCAAATCTCAGTTGGTACTCAACCATCTGCTCTGCAGGTCGTGGGTTCGATTCCCACTAAGGGCAAACATTTGTGTGACGAATACAGATATTGTTTTGTATTCTATCAGTTGTCTGGTTCGTATAGTATAAGCTATGCTTAGTTTGGGGCTAGATGGTGCTGCATGAACGGTCCCCATAACACACATGTACTTTACGTTCTTGGACACAAGCATATTAATGGTTTTCTTTTTATGTTAGGTATATTTATTATTTTTGTTTCTTTATGTCAACTAAATGTACGTGTATGATTAAAGAAACAAATAAATGTCTTATCTATCTATATATATCTACATCATTAACATTATGCTCACCTGTTACTCCGAGAGACCACAATACATCGGCTTTCAAAACCGAAGTAATTTGCCGCGGTACTGTTCTAAGCAGCTTTCTGGACGTGTAGCCGTCAGTCTGAACAAGTAATAGATATCGTTACATGGGGTCCGAATATGGTTTGAATAAACGTCAAAGTTATTTCGAAGCTTTAATTTTTATTTTTAGATAATTACAGCAATTTAATAAAAAAAAAAACTTCGACTTTTTTTGACGTCTTTTTGGGTGTAATATGTAGTATATGTATATCATTACAAACAAAATGTAAGTATTGTTTCAGTTGCCAATGATGGAAGCTATGCTTAGCTTACTTTCATAATAATAATAATATTGGTGGAAATTTCACACAGCGCCATCTAGGCATAGCTAAGCATAGCTTACCTTATTATACTTGGGGGCTAAATGGCGCTTTGTGAAATATCCACTAATATTATAGTATTATTATTATTAACACGATCGTTTACACGTTGCAAGTTAAGCACGCGTGTGCAACTGCATCATCAGGCTTCACAGCTCAGTTGGTGCCCATAGTACGAGCTATGCTTAGTTTGGGACTAGATGGCGATGAGTGAATTGTCCACCAATATTATTATTATATTATTATTATTATCTTGCGGGTAAGCTACACGGTGTACAAGTAGTAATAAGGTGATAGACGTGAGGTGAACGGTTACTTGCCTCTCGGGGCTGCCTCAGCGAGCGCAGCGCACGCCCTCTGTAATTTCGCCAGCCGGCATACAGACAACCGCCCGGACCACAATCTTCATTTAACTGGAAAGCGAAATATTTAAAGCAAATTATTACTTCTTCTTGTTTGTCGTCTTGCTAAAGATGGTTTTTTTTTTTATTACTTAATACAGTTACGGATTGAGCCGACAGCCCACCTGGTGTTAAGTGGTGACCTCCGCCTATAACAAGCGATGGTAATTGGGTCCTCCCTACTAGGTACGACAAGACCCAAGTCACATCGTATGCGCCCGTAACTCTGAGACCTGTAGGTGAAATGTCTCATGTGCCTGTAATTTCACGCTGTAATCACACCTTTCAAACCGGAACACAGTAATGCGAATGCGTTACTGCTTGGCAGCAGAAATGGGCATGGTAGCAGTACTTCTCCGGACGAACTTGGCGTGAGTTCTACTGCTCTTGAAAGTGCCCTCATTCTTATCATCAGGTGGGACTATGGCTTATTAAGTCACCGTTTCACGAAAAAACAGGTTGATATACATGTTACAGCTTAATATAAGGTGCTCGTTCCTAATTTATTCGCATAAAACATCTATTGACTTAAAGCTGAACGCTGATACAAAACTATGAAATATATCACAGACTATCACACTATCACAGACAGAATAACAGATGTACCTCTTTCACATATTTGATGGTCCGCATGACCTGCCTCTGGACGGTGACGCGGCGTACGGCCGGGTGGTCGGTCAGCGCCAGCAACGCCTTCCGCTTCTCCCTGGGTAACACCAGCACGTCGAAATCACTCGGGTAGTCAGCCGCGGGGTTGTCGCGATGAACTATCGTCCAGTTTGATACCTGGAAATAAATCGTGTTGTTCATATCAAATGAGCCGTCTTCTACGTAGGATTTTTGATCTTCTATTTAGGTTTCTTTTTTATGAGATGTAGGTTTAGGAGATGTAGGTGATAAAACGAGCTAAAAATAAGAGAGAGAGAGAGAGAGAGAGATAAAGTGAACGAGCTGACGGTGCTGATGTTAAGTGGTAACCGCTGCCCATGGACAACAACAATACGACTCAAGCCCTCTCCACCAGAGTATGAGATGACTTAAGTCGCATTGCGTTGCGTCCATCACCCCGAGACGGGGATGTTACGTCTCATGCGCACAAGTAATACATATTATATTAAATTAGATTGTTTAGTGCGATTGACAAGTCAATTTATTTATACCTACCCTATACAAAATATAATTATTTCATTTCATTGTATAATATCCATTCATGACGTCTATTACAGAGCCATTAATCAGATTATTATTTATATATGTATTTATATTAATTATATAATATGTACTCATGGAAAATACTTTGGAGAATGGTTGTAAGCAGACTCGAATTCGTGATAAATATCACATCATCACATCAACCACAAATTAATGAGTTCATTTGTGATTGATAGCTGAGAAGCATTCGCCAAAATTGCCAGTCACCAGAGAATTTAGTATTCGCAAATAAATCAAAACTGCAAATAATTCAATCGCTATGAATCTATTGTAATAGCTAAGACTATTGTTTACACATTATTGAAAATTATTATTACTTTCCACAAAAATGGTTAGAAATCACACTGATATTTGGGATTTATTAGAGAGATATAATCAGCTAAGGGTCAGTTTGAATGGGTGTTCGCTTCCAGTCACAATACAGTAGCATTTGCTTTTTTGCTCCAAGCAATGGGTCAATGACCCGAGACGGGGAGGACGCAAGCAAAACTCTTATAATGAACCCGCCCATTCTACCTGAAGGCATTTTAAAAGGTAGGTGTTAATCTGGTATAAGATTTGGCAGTGATACAAAGCAGTGCACAAATAAAAATAACTTATGCGATTATGGTTCATTTAGTTCTGACATTCGCTTCCATTCACAAGCTAATAGTGTTTGCTACTTTGTACCGAGCAGCCTATTCTAGTACTATAAAAGGTACAGGGTCAATTAACCTAGAAAAAAAGGACGCAAGCAAAACTTCTTTCTCGACTCCCATCATACCTGATGGCATTTTAAAAAGTATTCAGTTAACATGTAGTGTGTAGTCCAGTAACTTATAAAGTGCCGAATTATTCCTTTGTGAGAGCCTAGTGTACGATTATCATGTCAGAGCATTCCTAGATTGTCATTTTTTGGTACACTAAATATTAAACCAGGTCAACATTGATTATCTAGTAGTAGTAGTAGGTTTAATATCTAGCCAAGGCAAATGTTCCTAATGCAAGGGTGAATAAGAGTGCATAAGCATTTGTTTTTCAACCAAATGTTGAGCAACTAATGTTGCTGTTAAATAGTTGAGTGCAGACTTTGTTACATAAATAAACTCAGCTTTCATTTGTTTCAGCATAGCTTGAAAAGTAGTAGATGAATTAACTTGAAATTTTTACACAAAGCTGCTTATCTTTATAAGACTGATTTTAATTACTTTTTACCTGGAAGTTCCCATAGGAGTGGGAAATTCCAAGCTGATTTATATCAGATTGATAGGTTTACCTAGATGATGATAATATAATTAATACCTGCAGCATAAAGACAAAACATATCCTATAACTTTAACATAACAAAGAATGCTTAATCTAAAGACTTCTCAAAGGAACAGCACCGCGACCAGCAAGATAAAACTACATAGTGAGGGCAACTTCTAAAGGTGTTGCCTTTTATTGCAATAGGCTTAATATAATAATAAAGTGGTTACAATAATAATTTCTATGATAATAAATAGATGTGCAGTACTAACCCCGGCATTATTTAGCGCTGCAGTCATATATTTCTGCCTTGTAGACTTAGGAAAATATCCTTTGAATGAGACTATGTGTTCAGTTGTCACAATGTCTGTTGTGTATTCATACTGAACGGTTTCACTATCAGTCGCATTACAAATCGCTGTCGGAAGGGGTTGATCACCATCGGCCACTGACAATAACACTAAAAGCCCGAGAAATACACTGAGAAGGCGACACAGTCCCATGTTTACAATATCTTCACTGTGATAACATGACAAATCCGCACCACCTCATATTAATGGCAACAATCTGGTATTTTATGAAATCCTAAGATAAAAGAAACAGTATAACGACTCATGTTATTCTTTTCATCAAAGAAAATAGTGATAAAAGTCACTGCATATTTACGTATGTAGAGGAATTGAACTACATACAACCCCACACTCGGTAAAGCAATGCAACCATAGACTATATATTATTTGAGCGAGTGACACTGACGTACACTTGAAAGACCTGACAGTTGAAATTTTTCTTTTTTTGTTTCGGATTGGATAACGCGCTCTAAATTGTTGTCAGAGTTCGCGTCGCTTGTGAACATTAGGACCGAAATTTTGGGTGTAAATGGGGAGTGCGCTTACTAAGAAAGTAAGGAGCGCGCTTGCTAACCGTACGAGGTTTCTCGTAAAAATAAGAGATTGTGGTTTATGGAACGAGACTACGGTGCGGTTTTTAAAATTATATCTTCACATCAATTGTTTCTGATATGTAATGTCGTGATTATTTCAAATTCTCTTAATGTCTTGATATGAATTTTATCCTAATAACTCGCGATAGTATATAAAATACATATTGTGTATATACCAGCGATATATATCACTTATATATCGTACATGTTTAAAATTAGTTGTAAAATAAATTATAAATTATCAAATACGTTGCGCTTCTAAAAGCTATACTAATACAAGTCGACTCACTAGTGAAAGGATTTGAAATGCTCCTTGGCTCCTTCCGCGCACTTGAAACATTTCTTCGAATTTTTGGTTCCAGGGACATATTATCCGCCTCACGATATTTTCCTTCATGGTTTTGATAACGTGGTATTGCACACATAAATTTATCAAGGGAAAAACTTGTTAAGTTATTTAACGATCCGAACACGGTTCGATATACTGACTGAAAACAATAATTCAAAAAAAGGTTTTATTGTAAATATTTAGTTAGCGCAATCTAATAAATAAGTCCCGTATCAAAATTTTCTTACGATTAGGATCTCTTTTCTTTGTCGTGTACGAAAATTCATATGTATGGTTCAGTCTATGGATGTCTATAGACATAAAATAATTGTCTTAAATATGTTTTTGATATTATTTTACATTTACTGGTATTTCAAGCAACCAATAGCTAATTAATACTTTGCCGTCTGCTTCATGAACTGTAGTTATAATTAGGTTCTTACCTAAATCATGGCTTTCAGTTTAAGTGATAGGTTTCCACCACCACCCAAAAGTTTTACTTTACTTGAACCTGGCGCATATCAAAGAGACAACTCTCCCAAAATAAAAGCGAGTAAAGCACCATTTTTATCAAAATCTCCCCGAAACACACAAGCTGGTGCTAGAATATGGACACACGCAATATATCATGCCGATTTCCCTCCAAAAATACCAAACTGCACCGCAATGATCTCAAAGCGCCCACGGTTCCCGTACGAAGCACTAACTACTGAAGACCTTGAAGAACTATTATGCAAATGTGGAATTCAAAATGTTTGCGAATGCGAGGAATCAGAGGACATTGAACCTGGATTCGTTTGCCAAGGAAAAGTTCGAAAACGCTTGTTCGTAGGACATCCACCAAGATCATACATAGAAGGTGTGTTGGATGGATCACAGAAAAGATTATCGTGTAAGGCGACCGATGAAAGTCCGCCGTTTTATGATGTTCGTGTTAATGAATCCACCGCATTCTACCGGGGTTGTAAATGGAGTCGTTGGACCTCTAAGCGAGCCGGTAGACAAGAAGAAAACTCACCCGGACCAGCTGATTATAATCTAGACAGAAGATCCACTGATGCGGAAGTATGTGCAAATAAAGTGAGAGCTTACAAAAGAAAAACATCAAAACAACTTCGATTCATTGAAATGGTTCAACAACGAGACATTTCGGAAGGGCGTCCAGGACCGGCCACTTATAGTCCGAATCTCTCAACAGCATTCAGTCTAAAATTTCTTGGCCCTAAGGCCAAAAGGTTTTCTGTGGGGTCTGATCAGCACCCTGGTCCAGCTGATCATTGGATTCGGAGAGATTTTGATTTACCGATACCTCCAACTTATCCATGCCTTGCTAAACTACCAGAACCAGCATTTTTTGGCGTGAAGGCAGCAAGATTTAAGCAGCGCAAAGAGGAAGGTCCGAGCCCTGCCACTTATAAGCCTAATGATAGACTGTGTTTATTTATGCATTGTCCTTCTGCGGCTTTTGGTTCTTCTTCAAAACGTTTTAAGCAGGAGCCAATCGAAGATGAAGATGTAGAAATAGTTGGTGCAGATGAGGACTTGAAAGATAACTCACAGAAAACGTATGAACGCCGAACGCCTTCGTGGCAATTTAGATCAAAAACAATACGTATGGAACCGTTAGAAAAGAAATTGCAAGAACCGAGCCCAGCAGATTTACCTCAATCTAAAATAAACGTACAAAGATTACGCCAGTATCAGTACACCGCACCGTTCTTTTCATCGGAAAGTCGCTTCCAACCTTGGAATGATTGGATGCCAGTGTTTGGCAAATATGAGACGCCTGGCCCGTGTAATTATGAACCAAACAAACCCAAGTACATTCCAGCTGTATGCCATGGCCCCTTATTCAGATCCCGTCGTTTTCTTTCAGTGACTAACGACACGCCCAGTCCAAATGAATATAAAGTCAGCGGGGGTGTTGAAACTGTTTTAACAACACATAATCAAAGATTAAAAAATAACATACAGAATCAGCACAAGTTCGTCTGGGAGCCACCCGTGGTAACCAGGAAACTAAGCTTTGAAGAACAGGAATCTATTTTGTTAAACAGATCTATAGCATTGTTGGATGCAAACATTTTTGACCAAAAGAGCAAGACTGGTACTGACCAAAGTAATAATATCGATGAACGAAGAAAGCCAAAAATGTTGCGTTGTTTTTTGTACAGTCACCCAAGTCCGAAATGCACATGAAATACGATCATACATTTTTTTATTATTAATAACTACATGTCACAACTTACCATCATAACATACTACTGTAGTTACCTGGATAAAATAAATAGACCAAACTGGGTCAAAGTGAAAATTGCTTCTCGAGTCAGATGCCATGCCAACATCCGTCATTACGTCAAAACATTTGCTAGGTAGGATGATAAGCATTGCGTAAATAGCTTCCAGGAATTTTGTGAAGGTAGGTCCTGGAGGCTGGAGGTCAATCAAGTCGGGCATGCGCCATGTAGAAGCGGTAACATTCTGCGATCGATGAAATCTGGACTATATACATGAACTGTGACCGGCTAACGATGAGTTTTGAGAGATATTCATCGGCGCATAATATGTAATCAAAAACCTATACAAATTTTAGTTACTAATCTATACATATAATAAAATTGTAGAAAAGTGGTGTCTGTACAATGGAAATATATAAAAAAAAAGTAGCAGGGGTTGTTATTATATCGATGCCGAACCCGAAATTGTAATTAATATTTTTTTTGTCTGTTTGTCTGTTTGTCTGTGTGTTTGTGCACGCTAATATCAGAAACGGCTTATTCGTTTTAGATACGGTTTTCACTAATATATTGTAGTAAGCTTCACTTAACATTTAGTGTTTATTTCATGTCAATCGGTTCATAAATAAAAAAGTTATGTCAATTTAAAGAATCACGGCGAACATTTTTAACGTACAGAGTACGTACTACACGCCTCGCGCCTGAGCGTCCGTGGCTATATAAAGCGCGCTGAGAGCCGCGCCGCTGCACTGCCATAAGGATTCATTTATTCAAAATATGCTGCCCGAAAAGTCACTATTCCACGCGAACGAAGTCGCGGGCACAGCTAGTATGTAATATGTCTCTAATATGTCTTATTTCACTCGTTATTATGAATAATTTAGCCATAATGACATAATAAGGTAAAGATTCGGTAAATGGTTCATTCTATCTGTTATTCATATATATCTACCTAGCTAAAACTAGCCAGAATTCTAAACTAACATGCCGTGGCCATATATTCACAGTAGGGGAAAAGCAGGTAGGCTTCGTACACCGGGAGCATTCGTACAGTAGTGATATCTGCACTATGCAATACGTTGACGAATTCGTATTTGTGTGTGTGAGACCCGCGCACGGGCAAGGGGTTATCACCGAGAGGGGAAGCCAGTATGGCCGCCGGCGCGCCGGCGGCCATACTGGCTGAAGCTGCTGCTGAAAGAAATACACAAGGACGTGTGTTCAGTTCGAAGTATACATCAAACCAAGTATTCAAAATAGAAGAAGGAACTGCATTAAATAACTACATAACTCGCTGTTCTAAAATGCACTATGGACTAACAATTGTACAAGTCAGGAAACTAGCCTATGAGTATGCCAAAGCCAATAACCTTCGTTATCCTCAAATATATTATAAGTTTTAGATAAAGTTCTTGTTCTCCCATCGAAGAGTCCTTTGAAGGATCAGATCTTGAAAACGACGATGTAGTTTTAACCGAGGAGGTTTTATATAAAAGAAGGTAGCTTTCTGTTAGTTAAGTTTGAAAGGAAAAAGACTGTTTTATATTATGTAGGACAAGTCATGAAAAAATACAGTCCTACTGAATACCGTGTATCATTTCTGAGAAAGAAGCCTCAGGGTTGGAAATTTGTGTTTCCTAACATAAAACATGAAGGGACTGTTTATTTAACAGATGTGGTGAGCATATTATCCTTATCAAGACCTACTTTAACGGCAAGGACAGCCAATATTTTCAGCTTTGAAAAATATCTATCCATGTATAACGTTGGATAACTATCCAACATTATATATGGATAGATCTTTTTTTGAAGTTAAAGTTATTTATTTCTTGATTCTCTATTATTATTATTTTTTTTTATTACCTGACTGTAACTTGCTTGTTAAGAATTTAAAATGTTGATTTGATAAATGTTTTATTGATAAGACATTAAGACATGTTTTTCTATATCTTAAGTTTGAGACTGTTTATAATTAAAATAGCTTTAAGTACTTTAATGACCATGATTGCTAGTAATACTAGCTAAAGGTTGATTATGTGTTCATTTTGATCTCAATAAATAATTATAATACTTTGATTTGATAGTATTTTCTTCATTGTACGAAGGTACCCCACTATGTACGAATGTGCCCCACGGCATGTACGAAGCTACGCCGCGTGTGGGGTGGCTTCGTACGATTTTATTTTTTTGAAAAAATAGTGTAGCTTTGTCTCGTTAATTGCTATTGAAACTGAACTACCAGAATATTGAAGCCATATATGTATATTATATAGTAGAATTAGGTAGTCGTTTTCATAAAGGTCACAGTTTCTTTCTTATAGGGCTTAGAGTAAAAACTATACGAATCATACCTGCTTTCCCCTACCTATATATTATTAGCTATTATAATTTATGTGTATATCTAAAATTTATTTAACGGTACCATTAAAAGTTTGAGAGACTCATAATCCTATGGGGAATGTTACCTAGTTACTTTTTAGGTTGCAATGAATCTACATACACAAATAGTATTATGAGGTAAAGTTTTTTGTTTGGATGTAGGAATTAATCACCGAAGCTTCTGGTCCTATTCTGAGCTTTCACTAATAGGAAGCTATTTTATCCCTGAGTTATAACTTTGACGGTGGCATTTGATGACAGTTCTTTGTTTACATTTTGGGTACATTCCGAAATACGTCAATAGTCAATAGCGCCAATTGGCTCTGTAAACGCGCCTAATGCTGTTCTGTTTTGTTTATATAATTTCGGAATGGCTATCGAACACTTAAACCGTAGTTTGTAGCAGGTGACTTTGAAATAATATGGTAATCTTTACCGGAAACGATCGCCACTTTGAACGAAAAGCTGACAATAAATTATCAGGGTTTTTCTTTTATAAAAATTAGTACAGGAAGACAGCGAGTCAAAACAGATATTGCCAAATTATCCCACCGATTAGACGTGAGATTTGGTAGCGTTAACAGTGATAAACCCCGGAACCAATAGCAATGTGAGCACAAGATTGTTTGTGCGAGTTTTTGGACATCGGATCGGATGATAACACTTCTGTCATAGTGCTCGTGTTGCTTGTTGCTTCTGATTCTGACGCATTTCGGAACGCACCCGTTTTTATCTTGAACTAAAAACTGTAGATTGGAGAAATATTTTAAGATCCACCTTATCAATTCATACTTTATTTACAAAACTTGACATCAGTTATAGATAGGTACCGAGGTTACGGATTGAACTAATTTAGTAAAATCTAACAATCACCTTTATATTCAATATTCAGCACGCGGTTTCCAGTCCACAAAACCGTAGGTTAGTTTTAATAACAATGCTACGCCTACCATCGGTATTACATGGTTTCTGCAAAGAACTGCCGGATTAATTCTGACAATAATTCACAGTAGGTAGTTCAAAGAAAATTGAGTGGCGCAATGTATACACATTAATATCTTCTTCTGTTTTGCTCCATACGACATTTTCAGACAGTTTGAATACTGCGTGCCGAATATTCTATTCAGTATAAATTAAAAGTGGCATTATTTTCTGATTATTGCCGTAGTTTCTAACAAAATCCTCTTGCATGTTCTAGAAAACAAAACCATGTCGAAATTGGGATCACTCCATCTGACCAAACCACTGGGACCAAAACACACTGCTACTGTGATATTCTTTCATGGGTCAGGTAAGTGGCACAATCCGAACATTACATTCTACCTCCTGAGAGCCATTCTACCTCCTTTATCAGATACTGTGCTTTTGCCTTTTTCTTACTGCCTCAGACAATTTATATACACTGACTTCCCAAAGTCCACTACTACCAAAGGTATCACTGACTATTATTAAAATTAAATTGTGATTCAAATGTACCTCAATGAGGCTGCTTTTATTCACTTGACACATGTCAAACAATTACTAGGAAAATGAAACAAAGATATAAATTTTTGTTGAAAAATAATTTTTCCTCAACAAGCTTTTACTTTTTGCTTTACAATCGGTCCCTGCATACCGAGGTACATGCCAAGCCAAATCTAAAGAGCCAAAACACAATATGGCTGTGTTAAGCTATTGAGGAGTTGGGTGGTCTACAGGTGGCCCTGGCAGCAGCATCAGGTCTAGCTCACCATAATACTGCATTGTCATCAGGTTTATGCATGAATACCAAATTTCCGCCTATTCAGGCTTCGAGAACTGGTTGAATACTCAATTGCAAATTTTTACCTTACAAAAAACATACATATGAACATTGCAAGTTATATAAAAGCTTAAAAAAATTATGGGTGTTGCCAAAACTTAAAGATAAACATTTTAAGATTCAGTAATAACACATAACGTAAGCACTGTTATTTTTCAATTTCAGGTTCATCAGGCGTTGACATGATGGAGTGGGTAAAAATTATGGTGAAAAAATTTGCCTTCAACCATATAAAAGTGATGTATCCGACTGCCCCCCTGCAACCATACACTCCAGCTGGTGGGCAAATGAGCAATGTCTGGTTTGATCGTGCTGGAATAAATCCTCAAGCACCAGAGAAGCTTAACTCGATCGCTAGTATTGAAGCTCAGGTGATGCATCTCATTAAAGAGGAAAATGATGCTGGAATTCCTAGTAGTCGAATTATTGTTGGTAATTATTTTTCTTTATCATTATGTCAACAGCATGCTGTCATTTCAAAAATGGCCAATATTGGACTTCAAAAAATCCACATAAGTAAAAATAATATATATATATATAAAGTCCACATAAGCATAAGCATTAGTTTTTTTTATAATTATTTTTTTGCAACTATTCTCATGGGATTATAATAAAATATTCCATGAACTGCTAAATAAACAGCGACTGCTGCTGTACGGCTAATGTAAATATGAGTAAATGCAAGTAAAATGCAGTCAATCATTGAAATAAATAAAGATGGTTTTCATAGTTACAATGACACAAGTTGATAGAACCCTAACATAAATATATGTTGCACACCCGCATAACTACTGTACGATTGTAATACTACTTGCCAGCTTTCTGCATTTTACATATCTCTACCTCTGCCCTGTTTCTCACATTACTAATATTTATTAAAAATATTAAACTAGCTACTTCCAATAACCTAGATGCTTCCATCTGTTAATATCAAACTGCATTTTTGTTTAATTCTACACCAATTTATTTGTAATTATGCACTTACATTTAATTAAACAGAACAAACATCTATGCTCGTCACACTAATGTTTGTCATGGACTGAACCCATGACCTACAGTGCAGAAGGCACGGTTACTAACAACGGAGCTGTCGAGAGAAGTTAATCATGATTTACCATGATTTCAGGTGGATTTTCAATGGGTGGCTCCCTGACACTCCACACTGCGTACCGCTGGGACCGCAACCTCGCCGGAGCATTTGTCTTCAGTTCCTTCCTAAACCACCAGTCTGTTGTTTACGATGAACTGAAGACACCTGGACTGAGTTGTAAGTTATGTAAAACACAAACTATAATAATAATAATAATAATAAATATTGGTGGTATGAGGCCCGTATGTATGCGGTTTTTTTTCTGCTGCAAAGTTAGGAATATAAGACAGTTCTAGAATCTAGAATCTAGCACCTAGATAGTGAATCTACCTAAGTTAAATCCAATTGATGTTTCTATTACTCCTGACAGCTGGTAGTAACCCTGCATTCTTCACTGTAAGTTGTGTGTTCCCACCTAGGACAGACATACATATATCAGTCACCTGGATCCCGTGATACAAGCTATGCTTGCCTTGCTTTGGTTGTAAAATATATTATTTTATATTCCAGTGCCTCCACTCCTGCAACTGCATGGTGACAGTGATGAGATGGTAGACTTGAAGTGGGGTCAGGAAACCTTTGATCGGCTGAAGGCACTCGGAGTGAACGGAGAGTTCCACGTCCTAGAAAAACTGGGCCATTCTTTAAACCGACGAGGCATTACCCTGATCAATGAATGGATCGAGAAAATGTTGCCTCCAATTTAAACTTAAGTAACTAAACTAGCAAAACCAATATTGACTGTTTGTTATTATGTATCTTGTTATATACATATACACATATTTTTTACAAAGTAGTGTTAATGTATTGATTTTTACCTTTAGGTAGTATTAGTTTACAGGATTGATAATTAATTGTGAAACGATTTAAATGTGATGATTTATGTACCAAAAATAAGTTTTCGCATATTATGCATTTACTATTTATAAGCTGCATTCTGCAACTGAGCTTGTGACTTAAGGGGGTTGGAAGCACTACTCTATATATATATAACAAATTGCCATAGTGATAATTTTGTTACGTATTTATAATCGATCTGAATTCGAAGTAGTCTTAGAATAGGTACCTATTTTAAAAAATTCCAATAAAGATTATTTAACCAAAAGACCTTTTTTATTCACACGACCAGTGCGAAAGACAGGGTACACAAAAATAGATCGATGGTAGAATAGAATCGGTCGTATTCAGTCAACAGCAAAATAGGCCATTGTTATTGTTATTATGTAATTCTGTTCAATCGTTCGATTTTAGCTGTTGATTTTCCGCTTGCTAGGTATATTCCGCTGAGAAAACAATGGTGGCTGTAATCAGATTCGCCGTGTTATTGAAAGAGGGAGAGAATTTCTATGAATTGCTTGGAACAAATAGGCATAGTGGGTATTTATGTATGTTTGACGAAAACACACCAATTATCTACTTGTTCTGGAATTTGTTGATAGATAGATAATGCTGGCATCATTTGGATAGTTCTTGAGATAAATTGATCGGGCGATTGTTTAGATAGTGGAATTCAAAAAGTAATCAGCTCCACTTTCAAATTATAATATATATTTTAAATTTATCAGGCTTTCGCTTCGTTCCAAAATTTCCATGTTTCATTTTAATTGTTTTTATGTTTTTTAATACAAAATTTTGCTGACATGGACAAACTTCAAATTCCAAGGTTATTTAATAGGATACACCATCAATCATTAGCTAACGTATCCTACTTGGAAGAAAAAAGACATTATCGAATTTGACACTGACGGTTGACATTAATTTGTAATAAACGCAAAATCAAGAAATAGGTAATCTTAAACTCTTATTAAAATATAGGGAAATTATTACCCACTGGTCTGTGTGATTTTTATGTCTGAACGGTAGTCGATACCATGAAATATTTTGACGCATCCGTATTGTAACTATTAACTAATTTATGGCAGCACTTTTCCCTAATGTCATTCTTCAAACGTCAAAATCGTTTAAGTGTCAGTCTAACACTACTGTCAGATTTAGGCGCAAAATTAGATTTTTGAAGTGATTTTCGTATGTCGGCCAAAAAATTCTTGGAAGTACTCGTACATAATTACATTTCTTTTTGTTTTAGTAGACTATATTCTTGGTATAATTATTTAAAAGAGAGTATAAAACTAAAAACTGTGGTAATTATGCATGTTCCAACTTGGTGGGAAGGATTTTTTGCTTGTATCCGTGTAGGAAACTACTAAGTGGGAAATTAATTTTTCTATAATCCGCGTTGACTTCATTGTTTGATTAATGTGTATAAAATGTTGATTCCATCTAGATAGAAATCTGTCTGTGTGCTCTTTTGCTTTATCTTCATCTACACAACTTCGTGACACATACCCGAATGTCGTTACAGATATTTTACAATTTTAGTAAAGGCTAGTAAATTTTAGTAGGTATATATATGTAAACAAAAAAAAAGCTCACGCCGGCATTACAGCATATGATATAATTTCCCACATACCTTACTGAATATTGGCCCTTCTCTCAATTCAATTTCCCTGGAAAACAATCAGAGATATTTTTTCGCCTGGTAGACAAATAAGTAGACTGTTTGAGTGGCCAAACAGCTCAGTCGGTAGTAACTTTGTCTTCTGCCCTGTATCGTGAATTCGATTTCCGCCCAGAATAAACATTTATGTGACGAACATAGATGTTTATTCTGAGTCTGGGTGTTAACATGTATTATGTGTATGTGTTTACAAAAGCTATAAAAGTATTCTATTAGGTAGTTGTCAAGGTCCCATATTATAAAAGGTATGCTTTGTTTGGGGATGGGGCACTGTGTGAAATTTCATCCAATATATATTTATTTATTGGAATCCTTTTTTTCCACTGAATATTTATTATTATTACATTATTTGAAGCTCAATAATCAGCCCTCAGATATGTTATAGAAACCTCTTTATTAGTTATATTTATATAGGTACTCGAACGATACGATTAAAAATAATGCATTGATCATGTCAATTCTGGCATATTTCGCATTGTCTGCCAAAGAATAAGTTGTCTACGATAAAAAAAGATATTATTCTTGTGAAAGTAAAGAATAATTTAGTGCACTGAAATAATGTTAACGAATTTATGTGAGCTTAAAATAGAATTTGATTTACCTACATAATTTTTTTTTTCTTTTCACCATCCACTTCAAATTTGTGAAACAATGGGTCCTAAAAAGGGAAAAGATGTATTAGACGAAACCTATTGGCGTTCGAGCATAGAGGAAGCTCCGTTGGACGAAGAAAATTGGAAGGTAAAAGTAGTATTAATTGAAGCCGCAGGCAGTGATCAAGATAGAATTTACTTAAATAAGTTTGAAAGTTTTGCTGCTGAAGAAAAGCGATTTGTTATCAAGAACATTTGCAAAACAGAAACTATATTTATGGTCAACCAACTTGGAGGTGAGAAGAAAGTGAAAGATGATAATCTCAGAGTTTTCGAAGAAGGCCAGGCTTATTTAAAGGACAAAAAAGATATCCCTCCTAACATACAGGCTCTGATCATAAAATACTTAATTTTGAAAATGAAAGATGAATATTTGTTTATAAAAAGGCAAAGAATGGAAGTAAAACAAGGAATGAGACGTGAATCTACCACAATGATAGATAGGGCTGAGGTCCGGGGAACTGTTTGTGTAAATGCACCAGAACCGGTAGAGCCACCTCCAACATCTAAAAAAGGCAAGAAAGAGGAACCGGATCCAGCATCTCTGCCAGAACCTGCTGAAGGAAAAAAGTATAATACCCTACTAAGAGTGAGAGGTGAAGAGTGGAGAGACAAAGTTTATGTTGATGACTTTCCCACTGACGGGCCCAATTTGTACATAGCAGTTACCGGATTCGTAGAACCGCTCCTTGCAGTATGCTTAGTCAAAATAGGTATTCCGTTGACCGCTATAGTGCAAGTTAGGATTGACCCTACCTCGGTAAAGGTACCTTCAACGTTGTTCAGAGCTACCAAAAGAGGTCAAAGTCAAACAGAAATATTGACAGAAAAGTCATTACAATTTTGGAGTGATCTTCAAGTACTGCGCATAAATAAAAATACTTCAGAAGATTTAAAACATACTGCTTTTGTAATATTTTCTCCTCCTTATTGGGATTCTGAGAGTTTGTCTGGAAATCCAGATAAAATTTATGATGAACTCTGTTATCTAATGTACGATGTTCAAGATTTGACTAGACAACATAACCACTACTTAGAGAATATGAATATTATAAATATTCCTGAGGATGTTGAAGATGAGCGATATTATAATTCCTACCACCGCAAAATTAATGACCTGCCATTAGAAAGTGTGACAATGTATTCCGTGCTCGATAGTTTACTTCAGACGGTCTGTAGGAGCCAAGATTTAGACGATAAAAGTAGTAGAACTTCTCTTACTACCGCTGTTACGATAAATCAACCACGTAAAAGTTTAGTTGCTGAAGAGAAAATTGAAAAAGCTGAGACTCTTGTTAAGGAAGTTTTCAACGCACTGTGTAAAACAGATGAATATAAAAAGACATATCGCATAACATACGGCGAGGAATACGAGTCTCATAAAGATCCGACCGTTATAAATTACGGTGATTACGCAAAATACAATACTTTTCATTTAGGTAATATTAATTTAGATAACATTGTGGGGTCTTCATTGACATGCATGCCTATTAATAAACTTTGGCAGCACGTAACTCGACCTCATGGAGAACTTGAAGCAAAATTAAATTTTCATGTCAATGTTTTGCTGTCTTGCTTTGAGAGAGAAGACGTAGAGTCAGCAGAACTTACTAGATTAATTCATATATTAGCTTGTCGAAAACTCTTCAACAACAGAAGCTCACTGAAAAAACGACATTTGCAAACTTCAACTATATCCGAATTCAAGAACATTTATTTAAAGCGGAGTGTACTCGCTGAACCTCTACCAAAATGCTCCTCATTACTTAGAAGTTATAGCTCAACATCTCGATCTTTTCCTTCCATGACAAAAAGTGACAATGTTTCGGATTTGACTTACGAAGAAGATCTAGAAACAAGGCGAATCAGATTTCTGTTTGACTGCCCTGATATTAGTGAGCTGGTATCGGCTGCTGAAATCGCTAACCATAAACCTGTCAACCATCTCATTGATGAATTTGAATATTTTGAAGACTTCTCTGGAATAGAGGCATATCAGGTTTTATTCGATGCTTTCATGAAGTTCAATTGCGTCGATTACAAATACTGTGAAGTAACAGATTGTTTTTTGTTGATGTTCTTCAACAGCCACAATCAAGATGGTATAACACGTGAAGAATGGCGCTGCCATTTATCGACGCCTCTATGTTTGCAAGACTTTTTCGACTTTGTTTTAGAAGAAAATTATGATTGGATACAAAATGAAGAAAAGATATATGACGAAAACATGGCTTTAAAGTCACAGTCTGAATGCAAGGTATTCATTGATCCATTTGCACTTAAGTCATGCGTGGAGAACAATGATGTTGACCTAGAACTTTTGATGGAAGGATCTCTCAAATATCAAGCCATAACAGAAATGGAAGACCAAAGTCCTGAAGAGTCTGACATTAAAGGTATGTCGACTAATAAAACTACTTTAACACCATCTTCGAATGATATTGATTCCAAAAGTACCAGAAAAGCAAAATCTCCAGCTGCTTCGACGCCGAAAAATGTCAGAAGGTCATTTATGGCTGCAGAAGGTGGTTCTGACGGATTTGTAATTATGCCAGCGAAACCCTTCTATGGTTACGACTTGGGCGAAAGACGAGTTGAAGTTTTTGGAAAAGATTCAACTTACTTCTCTAAAGATGGCACCCGTGTAACGACTATGTATACATTAATTATCCCTATGAATATGGAGCATATTGTAATGGAGATAGTTCCGGGAAACAGTTTCAACGAAATCTGGGTACACAAAGTGTTAGGAGAACTTTTGAACCCAGACATAACTGATTATTGCGAATCTTTTAGAATAAACAGCAAAGACCAAGTAATGATAAACATTAAAAAACAAACTTACCAAATTCCTCTTCCAGTAATCATAGCTTCGTCTACAGAAAACACGAAACTAAAAGAAAACAATAAGTCTCACTCTGAAAAAATTTTTAGTACGTTACAGCAATTATTCGAAACTGGGAATTATTATTCTTTTTATATTACTTGGCCTAATGGCCTGATAACAGAGAGTGTCTATGAAAACAATTCATCAGCAATTTCTCACATTAAGCAATATCATGTTTCTTCATTACCATATAATGACGAAGACATGCGCTGCATAAGTTTGAACGGAGAAGTTTTGATATTTAAAAGGAATGGAAATGTCGAGATTTTAAAACCAGACGGAACATACATAAAAATAACTAAATGCGAGAAAAAAATGATAGTTGAGGAAAACGAGGAATTAATAAGTGAAACTAGTTCGGACAAGAACAAAAAAAGTAAAGGGAAAGATAAAACTAAAGACAGACCTAGCAAAGCTTCTTCAAAATCATCAAAAAATGCTTTAAGTGATGATGATAAACACTCAGATAAAAAACCCGAATTTGAATTAATCATAGAAGAATTTGAATTAATAGAACCTTCTGGTTTGAGGCAAAAGTGGATAAATAATATTCCTATTGATATAGAAAAGTTACTGATTCGTACAGCAACAGACTACTGTTTAGGTGAGATATTTTCTAGACGGATGGATGGTACTAACATATTACTCAATAAGGATGGCACTCAAATTGTTACTTTTCATAATAAGACGAGAATCATCACCAATTACATTTTAGAAGATGAAGAAATATTTCCTGAGTGGACAGCAGAAGAAAAAGAGTATTTTGAGATGTTCGATTCGGATACAATAGAGACAGACACTATAAAATCTAAGGGATCCATGTCACAGAAAAGTAATGTTGGTACGCACACATACAGTAAGAGTTTTACTAGTTCTTTTTCCAAAAGGGCAGAAGACGAAGAGATCTATGAAAAAGAGATAGAAAGAACTGATGGTTACATATCGGTGCAAATGATATACACCATTGAGCATGAAAATTTCACAACTATTACTATTAACAAGTCTAACGGGGAAATTTCCGTTAACTCACCCAATGGTACTAAAGTGGTAGTAGACAAAAACAATTTATATGAAATTACATTGGACAGCTTAACTAAAGTCACGTTTAATGGACAAGATCTGCATATAAGTTATGAAGCTTGTTCTGAATGTCAGTCATTTACAACGTGTGATGTAAAAATTAAACAGAACGACAAGAGTAGTGTTACTAAAATGCACCAAACTTGGATGAAGTTGAAAGATTCCTTTTGTAAAAATATCGTTGTGAATGAAGAGGGTAGTATTAGTTTAAAAGATGAACCACGTTCAGAGGAGGCTGTTCATGATATGGAAGAAGAAAGATGTGCTGAAGAGACTGTTGAACACACGATTGACAAGCCAGCTGATGCCAAGTCTGAGAGCTCCGTGATCTCACATGGCAAGTGCAGAGAGGTATATCTTGCAAAAACAGTACGATTCTTCGTGTTAAGAAGGTAATCTTTAATACATCTAAAAAAACAGATTCAATTTATTGCAACTAATATTATTGGAAGTCAAGGAAAAACGATGTGATCCATTTCATTGTTATTATTTACATAATTTTGTTCAGTATTCAACAAACAATCTCATATTCTGGTCACGGGACACTTATCCTACTTTACTGTTGATGTGTAAAATAGGATATATTTATACCCAAACTTGCTACTGACCTGTAATAATTTTTTTAGGGACGTTTCTTGCTCTGAGTTGGTGCATCGTGCATTACTCGACCAATATAGGTCTGATTGCCGATGGCAGCCGTGGTGTTCTATTAACCAGTACGATACTTTTGGAGATCACCGAAGTCTCGTTTCTCTGCTAACGCCAGTGCATCTAACGGAAACCGAGGTCTGGCAATGCAATATTCAATAGTGTTTTTGAAGCACAGAACTCAATTAGATTTAGACTATGAAATTTGTAATATTATTTTTAGAAATGGCTGATGGATTCAAAACTGGCAGATAAACCAAAATACCTGACATATAAGGACTTAAAAAAGGACTGTGGTAAAGGATTTTATCACTGGATGCGACCGTACGAACGATTCGAACCCAAACCTATGAAACCAGAAAATGCTTTACCTCCAAGGCTTCCCAGAGCGTTTGTCCTAAGGTTGATATAAATACTTATAACATAAATTTAAAATATATCAAATCATAATGTTAAATAACTTAGTCCGCAAATATCTCTAAATGTAGGGTCTTAGAGCAGCAGTGGAAAGAAGCTGATAGGGAAAAGTTAAAGGGTGCCAAAGAACTTCTGAATGCAATTCTCAAGTATCGACTTATCATGGAATCAGATTGTGACACGATTCTACATGTGCCTATCAAAGATTTGCGGCCCGAAGAGGAAAAGCGGATTGATGACGTGATACAAGCTTTAGCTCATAGGTACTTATTGTTATAGCAGTATCTTTCAATAGATGGACATGGGGCGGATAGTCACCTAGTCCTACCTATTCTAGATATTATATGTCCAAGCGACGCTTTCGATTTATTGACCTGCAAATTGTGGCACATGCATGCCAATTAGATTTAAGTGTCCAAGCTTACACATGTAGCCAATATTACAAAAATATATTACTAAGTAAAGTAAAAGGTAAAATTAAGACTATAAGTTTCATTACCATATTTTCCGACAAGCAGTAATTTACTATGATATCGGATCGACTATGGAAAGGAATACGATAACATCTTATTTGCATCACATCCTAATAAGATTTAATGTGACACAAATTTTGCAGTTGATGGTTCTCCGTAAGGATATGTTAAATTTGTAAGCGTTAGTGATAAATTAAATACAAAAAATTTACAAAACTACATATTTAGTTACACACTCATAAACATCTACGTGAGTGAAATCGCCACGCGTAATGCGGATTTCTCACATGAATACACTTACAAAAAGATACTTCTTTTGCAAGAATCTATGAAGATCTGAAGATTCGTTTGGCGGATGATGTCAGGACCCGTGCCAGTGCGACTATAACCACGAAGGTATCACCACAGCCCGAAGAGTTTTCGCTTGAAGGAGAGTTGGAGGAAGGTTAGCGAGATATCTATTTAAATTGACAGAAGCGCATGCTAGAGTTTCCAATTTGAACTTTAGGAAATCAGTATCAGCAGCATACCTTTAACTTCCCAGGAGCAGTTGCCTACATGATTTAGGTTTCACTTCGGGTGAGACATGATGTCACAGGGTATCTGCGCCACCACTGTTTTCTTATCGATTAGGTCTACACCCATAATTAAGGAAAAAATAATGAGAGTGGATAAAAAAAAGCTAAATTTATTATAGCAATCCTTGGAATCGATGGTTCGTGGGAGGTAATCCTAGAGATGTGTTTCCAAAATTTCATGTAAAAGGTATATCATAAAAGCTCTAAAGTTTGCATATTGATTATGCTATCCACTCATGGCATATATCATTTTCTATACAAACTACCATTTACCATTTATTAGCTAAAAACTTTTATAAGCGATCGTCTAGTTCCTGAAAAATATCACCAAGTAAAACTAATGTTAGAAATGTTGAGATTTCGTGATGGCTCTCTTCTTAACCGACTTTAAAAGAGGAGGATGTTCTCAGTTCTGATGTGTTAGTTTTTTAAATGTATGTTCGGTCATAACTCTTTCATACTATAATAATATATGGATACGATATACTTTTTCAAAATTGACATTTTTTGTTCGAGTAGTTTGGTTTTTAGGCATCATTCTCGTTCATTTACCATGAAGTCGGTTTTTTTCGTTTTGCTGCGCAAAGTAATTATATAATGAACAGATACTCGCGTGATAATAAAAGACAATGTCAGAAGTAATGCCACTTATTTAAAACTTTTTTCTTTGCGATATTGTTATAATCTCCAGCTATATCATAATAAAAATGTAATACATATGCAGTACCTAATAGTTAAAATACGTAATAGTTTTGAAGGGTAGCGACTGTAACTGATTACGACGTTTGTTATTGAGCAAACCCCTCATCGATTTACAATCTCTCGCTCTTCAATTACAAGCGTACCTACTTTGTAAGCGTGCGTTACAAACTAGTGTACAGGGAACAGCCCTCGCTAAACGCATTAGCCAGACAGGAGCCCTCCTGTCGTTACCCCTAAAGGGGGTGCCAGGGTGAGCCCCCTATGCAACAAAAGGTGAAACCCTATCGTGCTCATTTTCACATCCATGTAGAATTAATGAAAATTTGCCTTTGAAACTTCTCATACTCAACATATGCTACACTTTTGTTAATATTTTTTATAATATTTTTTAACCTAACTAGCTGTGCTCGCGGTTTCGCTCGATTTGAATTCAGATGGTGACCAAAGGTGTAGTTGTGTGGTTTATTAGCACTTGTGTACGGGAAGGAACTGGTTTCTGTCATCCAGCTAACGCTAGTGCGGAAATCGGGGCTTTAACAAAAAAAATGTTTATTATTATTATTATGAAATAGTTTATATCAATTTGTACATTAACCTCCCTAAAAGTAGCCAAAGTTTTTCCGTGTTACTTCATCTGTCTGTCAGTGAAATTCCTGTTAAAATCTGTCTAGCCGTTTCGGAGATTAGCTGGAACAAACAGACTGAGAGAGAGAGAGAGACCCGGGCATTTTTTTATTGTACTTACAGTATGTATTTTATACTTCCATATTTATTAGTATATATTGTATATACCTACTTTCACATGAATTTGTAAAAAAAACATGGCTATTATTTTGAAATGACAGACAGACACTTCAATATATTTATTTGTATAGATTATTACAGTAATGACATTGTGTCCCAGCTTTTTCCTTTGTGTGCCAACTTCGTATGTGCAAGCAGATATACAGTAGGTACATAGATATTTGCGTTAGTTAAAATAAAATGATGTAAAGCTGTCCACTTATAACTCATTACTAATTAGTTGTAATAACAAGTATTTTTTATTTATACTTTTGATAACGTCGATAACTGTTCTAAAAATATTTTTATATTACTTTAGATGATTTCACAAATAAATCCAAAAATTGTAATACAGATTTAGAGATTTCCAGTTTATCTGGTCTATCTCTTAGTTTTCCTCCGTCAGTGTGGTCTACCGCTTAGACTGCAGGTATTTTTTGTCTACTAAGATAGCCACAATATATGCATACATATTTCATGGAGTAATCACTTCTGAAACTGGGCCTTGAACTCGACGGATGTCACATCACAAGTTGAACGAGATAATTTCTTGTTCCACTACGCGGACCGGTTTCTCACAATGCTTCATCGTTGCACACTGCAAGTTTTAGTAGGTAACACATTAATCTAGTGTTTGTTTTACATTTAACAATAATCGATGACTTAGCTGATTAGCGTTCATTATCAATTGTGCTGTGATTAGTAGATTAGCTTTGATTTATTCAAAATTATAAATAGTTACTTAAATGAATTAGCACCCTACCAATAAAGTGACATATTTTAGAAACAAGCATAATATGCTTCAGATCCATCTGATTTAATGCCGTTTCTACTATCCCTAATAATGACTTGGGTCTTCTCTTACTAAAATATGTAAGTTTTTGGTTAAGAATTTCCGCACGACCATTAAAGTCCGTATCTGCTTTACTAATCTATGCTAAATTATGACGGTAATCAAAAAGTATTGACTTACTTACTTACTTTTTACTTACTTGAAAATATAATCGTTAATAGATCTTAATTCACTATTTTCGGCTATTTAGGTGAATTAGCAAAACCGGGGGGACGATTATATTCCCCGTCCGAAAAGTGTTTGGTAATAAAATATAGCACAGATATAAATGTAATGTTATGTCATCAGAGGGGGTAGATGAGTTGAAGAGGCTGGAGGAAGAACGAGAAACGATCATCAAACAGGTGGAAGATGCTGAGGAGATGAGCCCCAACTTGAAGAGGTATTGGCGGCGTCGTGCCGAGGAAACCAAAGAGGAGGGATTCTATCAGTAAGCAACATTAACCATATTGAATTATTGATTATAATCAATTGTGACATATACGAAGAGATAATTCGCAACTATAAGTGGAGTGTTTTGGGAAGAAGGCAAGAAGACAATAAATATACATATTAAATGAATGAGAGAAGAAACGATCACTTCTTTGAACAGTAGCGATTGTAGATATTGATGCATATAGATGTTCTCTGATTTAGATGTGTGGTATGCACTCTGTAGGATACCACTAACTGTAGGCAGTTCCACCTGATGAATAATTTGAGTTAATAACAATTATAATGGTACATTTTTATTGTTCCATTAAGATCAGACCAGTCTGTCATATACTAAAATACTTGTAAGTAACCGGCCTCGTGGTTCAAAAGCTCACATCCCTAGTAGCTCAACAATAAAGGGATATGATCAATAACTTCGGCCTGTATCGTACAGGTACCTGCTAAGAGAGGGTAGTGTACCACCGTACTTCCGCAACGTTCTCGGCGGCGCCATCTGGTGGGAGATGAACAACGCAGCAGGAGACGCTGTCACAAAGGCTGAACGGGGCAAGGTGAAGTGCGTCTGTGCTGACGAAGCAACGGGTGAAGATCCCGCGCCATATATGTGACTGCAGGTATAACTCTACCAGCGTAAAGGGCACTGTTGACACTGCCGGGAGTAGCGTTGCCACGCGTCCGGATAAAGCCGGACATAGTCAGGATTTAAGGTTGCGTGTCCGGCTAAAGTAGATGCAGTCCGGCTTTTTAAATTTACCCTTTTTTTACATTTGTCATGTGTCGGTATAAAGCAGACCGTTTCATTCAATTTTATTGTTGTTTCATTAGAATTTAAGAAGATTTTATGGTAAATGATGAGACAGCATTGTTTTACTTTAAAAAATAAAATTTAATGTCATATTAAGACTTCAAAATTAAAGATATCCAGCTTTTTACCCAAATGTCCGGCTAAACTAGCTGGTCTGTCCGACTTTTAGATTTTAAGACCTAGCAACCCTAGCCGGGAGTGTCGGATACCTGATTCGATTCCGCTATCCGGTTCTCCAATCAAATGTGGACACACGGAATATTGGGTCGACCCGACGCATGTATCGCCCTTGCTTTCTGATATTAGATTTATCAACAGCGCTTCGAAATTACTAGTTTTAATGTAACGTATTTTCTGCCAGTCTAAATGTAGAAATTTTAATACTAGACTTGTTCCAGAGTCCTTTTGTTTAATCCTCTAGATATTCCAGATTTCGTGCCGTCAGATTGTGTGTCATCAGATTCCAGTTGACAATAAGAAGATGCCATTATTGCAAGGTAGTTGCGTTGTCGGTTAAATGACTGATCCAAGCCAACGCCTGTACTACAACTACTACTCGTGTACCTAATTAACTCTATCGATCCAGTGACGTGAACGGATTAAAGAGTGTCTGCAGCTCAGAGGATGAATAGATACTCTCAGTGACTTTTATGGAATTTGTAGAATTAATTGAATACATCTCTTCTTGAAATTGTTTTTATTTTACTTCTGTATTTGTGCTAATTGTATGTAGTTCTTTCAGTATTTCGTAATTCTAGTCACCCTTTGATTATTTGATTCGACTAATTGATTATTTATTGAACTCCCCTTAAGACTAGATTTTTTTCTAATTCTAATTTTACATGTACAAAAACAAATACGATATATATTGTTTTAGCTTTCAGGAATGGTTTCAGATTACCAATTCATCTGAATTCCTTTATAATTAATTCCCGTCTAGAAGTTTCCTATAAAATATGATAACAATACATTTGATTTTAAAATTGTATTTCTATTCAGTATACTTATCTTATTTATCTTTTGAATTCTGCAGATGATGAGTAATAGTCTTATCTTAGCGGCAACTCTCAACTAAGTGCTGATAAATTTCATAGAATATATCGAGTAAATATTGATACTACAGAATATTATTGTGTACCATTGTTTAAGGATCTCATTATTTAAATGCCATTGTGATAGATTACGTTAGCGTAATTAAGAACTTAATTTGTCACTACAATACCAGCCGATTATTACGACGAGATATTTCATAACATAACATTATAAGGTAATTTAAAAAAGATTATATTAATTTAATATTAACAGGCCTCACAGCTCAGTTGGTAGTAACCCTGCCTTCTGCGCCGTAGGTCGTGGGTTCGATTCCCACCCTGGACAAACACTTGTGTGACGAATATAGATATTTTTTTCTGTGTCTGGGTGTTGATATGTATGTATTTACAAAAAAAAAGTATATAAGTATTATATCAGTTGTCTGGTTCCCATAGTACAAGCTATGCTTAGCTTACTTTGGAGCTAGATGGTGCTGTGTGAAATGTCCACCAATTTATATTTATTTATTTATATAAAGAACTTTATTGGGAATAATGAAGTAACACTTAAAAACTATAGTACTTAATACGATCGTAACTACAAAAGTGTAATATGTTACTATGTAGTAGTATTAGTTAATTATATGATTGCCTTGTAGAACATTTCTAGCATTTTTTAATCGTGTCAATGGCTCTCTCGACCTAGTTTGGATGAAAATATTAATGTGCACTAGAGTCAACAGAGGTTCAAATGGTCACTTTCGTGCACTTGACATGTGTTTACTTTTCGTTCTAGTACACATCGGTTTCGTATTGTGCTCATCGATTTTTCAAAAAACCCATTAGTGCCTGTTAGGATTTGATTTAGTCACCTCTGGATTGGAACTCTGAGGAAGTATATACCGCTGGGCCACACTCTCTCTATTTCTAGCAATGATTCAAGCGTTTCACCGGATTTTCAACGGACTTTCATTAGGGTGATGGTTTTATACTTAATAGGATAAACTGAAGCTTAGGTTATTGAATGTTATCCTAGTTATCTGCGATAATTACACCTACTCTACTATCACTTATCCGACTTCTTATTTTTAATATTTTCGTAGTAGTGGTTGTAAAAAAATATAAAAATGGAGTAGGAGTGTTCGTGATCATATGATAAAAAACTGTTAGGTACATATTTCAACATATCGCAAGTTTTAAATATAGCTAGAGTCGAAAATAATGTTTGCTTTGCTATTAATGGCCATTTCAAGATGAGGTTTGACTAATCGGTGATTTCGTGTGTGAGATTCCATCGTCTGAGAACTAATCGACTCAGCCGATTGGTGTCTTCGCATAGAGCGGTGTGGCCTCCGAGACCAATTTGTGTGCGAAACGAATGGCGAGAGTAGAGTTGCCAGAGTACGTGAATTCGTCAGTTGTTTTCCCCTCCGCTTTTTCCTGCGAGACTCGGTAAGCCAGTGGCAAAGTGGCAACGTGTGGAGCGCCATTGGTTCGGGGCGCAACCAATGCGCGTGCCGTCCGAAGTCTGCCCTAGCCACAAAAGGGATATCGGATCGACGCCCGGCAGTCCGTCCCGGGCCCTTGCTAAAGATCGCGTCTCCCAGATGTCCATGTGACATCATTACACATTCTGAACTCACAAGTGCTATTTGGTGTTTTTCTAAAACACCAATGGATTTCATAGGCGCTTCTGTTGATCCTACGGGCTAGCTCTCACGTGAGTAATAGCTAATTCTAAATTTTTTTGGTTCTACTGACTGATAAGAGATGGCGCTACGTGTCCTGGTGAAGGCCCGTGTCATTGAACTCGCCGCGTTTGATGTCCTCTTTGTATGATTGTATGCGACCTTTATCAAAGAGCAACACTTTTGTTTATGATTGGTGCCGATCTGCTAGGGCCATTAGTAGGGGCCGGTCGATGGTCTTGCTGATAACGGACTGCTGACCGATAGTAGCTATCACAGATTCATGTACTCCTCGAGTAAAATGTACTCTACACATTTCTATATCTAACTCTAGTCTATATTAACCCATAGGATCTCGATACCTAAAACACGTAATTCTAGAGTGGGGGATTATACATTCTTCGAAAAGTACCCACCTATATTCTAAGAAGATTATATTCTTATTCTAATTCCATTTAAGGAAAATTATCATTGACAATATTAATAGATACTTGCTTCTAAGAAAAGCGTACTTGTAGGTCTAGGCTAATTAACTTGAATTCAGTACAAACGGAGAAATGGAAGCTAAATTCGGAACGTAATTTGTTAGTTCTCTCCCACCTCAGTTAAATATTACACAAGCATCTCTATGACTATGATATACATCGACAGTCTAATAAGAATGCCACAGTGCATCAAATCGCATTCATACGTCAGCGTAGGCGCCAAATAAGAATTTCCTAATCTTTACGAATCTTTACGCGAAACCTTATCTTTACCTTATTTTTATCGGCATTCTTCTTTACGCCCCGGAACTTATTGCATCACTGTGAAGCACCAATGTAAAGTGCTATAAAGGTAGTCACAATAAAATTGTAGTAGCAGGAAGGTATGGGGTCGTGTTGCGGTGTAATGGGAGAGTGCTTTTAACCGCATACCTTTATGAGGTTGCTTTTCGTAATCCTTACAATATCTACATATTACGGTTTTGACTCCATACACTCTTCTATTAAAACTTTATATAACTCTCTCTAGAGAGATCATCTTTGCACATTAGGCATAATTGATAAGATAACTAATAAAAACCACTTTCGTTAAAAAAATTATTATAATATTTATACTTTATATTTACTCAAGCATAATTCAAACTAATTGATACCGTTTGGTAGGTTTTTTGTCTATGGTGATACTTTAACTGTCCCTGTAATAACAACACCATTAGTCTCTACAAATATAATTATGGAGTTAATACTCCATAATTCCATACTCCATACTCCATAACAATTCCAATGGTAATCCATTAGCCATGTTATCATTACTATGAGAAGATGACAATGTAGTAAGATTGGCTATCTATCAGAGTCAGCGAAAGAATGCAGTAGTCAACGATTGAGGATGCTGAGAAAGTTAATAAACAGTGCATGAGAAATGTTTGTGCAAGAAGTGATTGCAAGAAAGAAAGCGTAGTGATCTAGTGGTACTGACTCCGAGTTTCAATCCGGAGGTCGCCGGTTCAAACCCCGACGTGCACCTATGAGTTTTTGATTTCGATTTCGAAGATTTATGTACGCAATGCCACATTCTTAAAACAGTGAAGGCACGAAAGGAGCCTCTTTGAGGCGCACTTAAAATACTTTCTATCGAACCAGTGTGGTGAACTGATTCTTAAATTACTCATAGAGCATGTTAGCATAAACTGAGTTTAACTTTAGATATCGTTTAACTTAGATATCGTTATCTCTTTCCGTTAAACGGTCTTAAAGCAGACTCTTTGTGGTACACGAATAATAACGGATTAATTTACATGATTGGTATACTCGTATAGCAGCTCGAGTTTTAACAGCTCAAGTTGTAACAACACCCACTTGTAACTTGTGCAATGTAACACCGATAGAATGTGAGGACGCGCGGTGGGCGGTATTGCCAACTGATCACCATGTTAAAGTGCTTAGGATGTGTTGTGAGGATTATTATAGCTGCAGAACTTGTGCATAGTTCGTCATTACTAATACCACAATGAATTCTGCCAAGCCGTTTGAAAGGTGTTCTTTTGATGAAAAATAATATATATTGGTGGGTATTTCACACATCGCCATCTAGCCCCAAACTAAGCATAGCTTGTACTATGGGAACCAGATGACTGATATATATATATGTATATACTATTTTGTAAATACATACATAATATCATATAAAGTTTAGATTAAGTTACGTAACGAACAGATGGCCAACCTGGTGTTAAGTGGTAACCTCTACCCATAACAAACAATACCAATTAGGTCCTCCTTCTTAGGTAGAACAAGAACCAAATCGCGTCGTATGCGTCCGTAACTCTGAAACGTGAATGTGGCGTGTAATTTCAGCGGCAATCAAGATTTTCAAACCGGAACATGGTAACGAGTATGATGGCAGTGTTCCCCCGGACGAACTTGGGTAGGTATACGGCCTGTGTGCCGGTGAAATCACAGACGCGTGGGACATTTCATCTTCATGTATTAGTTTCGTCATTAGTCACATTACAAAAAGTAATCTGGATGTGGTAAAATCGAATATAAAATAGGCAATAAGATATTTATTTTGAGCAGAAAAACTAGAACAAATTCATCGCCAATGAGAATGATTCTCGTTATCTCGCACTTGGATGACTTATTTTTTTCCAGTTATTTTGATTTAAAAACCTGTAAGAATATGCATTAATAAATAGAATTTTCTAAACTTATAAAAATCGGTTTATAAATGATGGAGATAATAATAATAATAAAAATACTTTATTGTACACCAGAAAACATAATACATAACAATTAACAAAACATAGAACTAATAATACAATTAAAATAAAATACGAATATATACAGGGTGTCCGGTAATGAATGGATAACCTTGAAATGGGTCTTAGTAGAACTATTGGGCATTCGGAAAAAAATATCAAATATCTTAAGTCATTAAATTATACTAAGAAAACAACAATGTCAATCTAATAAGATTGACATTTATTCTTCAATTCTTATTCAATCACCTGATGCCTCACTCGTCAATTTTAACGAGAAAATCCTGTCTAAAGGGCGATTTTCAAAGAGAATCCTTATTAGTTTTACTGTAACTGGCAAACCTTGAGGAATAATTTATATAATATTCATTTGGAAAGGATCGTAGAGCTCTTGCAATCAGAGATAACACGGTCTTGTCGTACCTAGTAGGGGAGGACCCAAGCTGCTTCGGTTGTTATGGGCCGAGGTTACCACTTACCACCAGGTGGGCCGTCGGCTCGTTCCGTTACTAAATCACATTAAAAAAAAACATTTTCAAGAAAATGCTGAATAACTTTCCTTGTAACGAAAGAAAATTTCAGCGGTTTCGCAATTAGGCAGAATCTCATAATTGTTACGACAAACACACAACAAAATTTACTTCTCAAGAATTTTCAAGGTCTGTTCTTAACTTGAAACCAAACAAGGTTTATACATAAATTAATGTATAAAGCATCACAATTCTAGTACCTAATGTGAAAACTATATGACGCTACTGATTTTAATCGAAATTCTTAGTGTGTAAAAACTACTATGTAGTAATCGCCTCTTTACTTAGCTCTCTCAAAGCAAATTTTGTGGTGAAAGGATTAAACTGCGCCTCATAGAGGCTCCTTTAGCGCAGTTGACAGTCCTCACAGCTCAGTTGGTAATAACTCTGCCTTCTGCGCCTTAGGTCGTGGGTTCGATTCCCACCCAAGGCCAACATTTGTGTGACGAACAAACTTCTATTTGGTCAGTGTCATTAGGTAAGTATCTACAAAAAAATATATAAGTTTTTTATCACTCATATGGTTGACTGGTTCCCAGAGTACAAGCTGTGCTTAGCTTACTTTGGGGCTATGTGAAATGTCCACTAATGTTTATTTATTTATTTAATACGGCTAAGTTATTCCGTCCAAATATTGCCTGTACACAAGTAGAGTATACAGAATCAACTGAAGTGAGAACTGTACAAAATCAATAATTCTAAAATTAACTGCATTGTATCCAGCTTTCGTTGGTAACCCCGATATTATTTAAAACTGCCCACCGTTCACATTTTAAAAATCATCATTTGACCGAATACGAGAAATTTGTTTGGACCTGTAACTTTGTAAGTTTTCCGAACTTCCGATTTGGCTCCGGGGCTCGGAATATTTTTAGGCTCTTCTAATCGACTCTTAAGCCTTTTTTGAATGCATAATTCCGTGCTGGGCCCCTCTTTAAGTGGTTTGGCAATAAAGTGTTGTTGTATTGTATTGTATTGTCAATGCGTTACTATTGGCGGCAGAAATGGCATGACTTTTTTTAAATCAGCAACATCGACTTGCTATTTTAGCACATTAATTACAAAAAATTGATGTAATATCGGTAGATAATACATTTCGATATAGCTCTCATTTAACTTTTAAAATTGTCATTATTAACCCTTCAACTTTGTAACTTCGTTGAAACTTCCAAGGCCCGAGCTTGGAAGTTTCAACGACAATTTTAAAAGTTAAATTAGAGTTTGAGTTAGTCCAATGTTATTTTATGTTAAGTTTAAAACTATTTTCATGTCAATAGTTTTTGTATCTGTGGATCAAATAAATTATTATTATTATTATTGTACTTGAAATTAATTTTGCTTAGCTTTAAATTAATAAAAAAAATAATAACAGATAATTCTTTTTTAAAAGATCGTTCAATATTATTAAATACTTTTTATTTTATTATTATATTTTACTTGTAGTTTGAGCCATTTTTCCGGTCGCTCTATATATCGCTGGACGCTATTTATCTACTCCGTCCTTACCACCGTTGATTGGATTATTGTATTTCTTATGAGCCTCTTATGAACACGTTCGCAGTTCTAAGAATCGCTCCTGTATTTATTTGTTATGAAGGGTTTCAAATAACGGGTCAATGTTGGTACCTGACGTCTTAAGTTTGTTTAAGTATGAATAATTCTCTCAATCAAAGATTTAAAGGGAATATTTTAGTTTTTTCATACGAGAATACATTATCTTTCAATTTTGAAGACTGGTTCGTGTAATATCTTTCGTAAGTTACCTAAGATAAAATATATTTTAAACTTGTAAGGGTTGAACAAGACGGATTGGACGCGAACTTGCGCCACAATGCCACCACTGCGGGAGGGGCCAAGACTCCGCTCAGCACAAACTCGAAGAGTGCCCTTCGTGGGATGCTGAGCGGAGAAGCCTGGTGACCCAGATCGGGCAGGACCTCTCTCTTCCTAGCGTAGTAGCGACTATGCTAATAATTCAAATAACACGGCTTCCTTTTATACAATTTAAAAACAAAGTAAAATCATTTTTAGAAAGTCAACCGTTTTATAATATAAATGAATACATGACATGTTCATTTTCTGATATGCATGACTAGTGTTATTTAGGTCACAATTAATTATCTTATAATTTATTTTATATAAGTAATTTGATTTAATTTAATATAATTAGATATATTTTATTTTAATTTAATTTTGATGTACATTATTTTGACACGCCAATGTTATGATATGTAACGAATGGTTCAATAAATGATATGATATGATATGATATATGCTGGAAGATGAGACGGCGTGGAAGGCGGTGGTCTCCTTCTGTGAGACCGTTATGGTCAAGAAAGAGACCGCTGAGCGGGATCGAGAAAGGTCCGATCCCACTCGGAGACGGCAGGGCCAGGTCGCTCGTCGATTGCGACCCGGACCGCAAGCTCCTTAGGGGGCTCACCTCTCTTGCCAAGGAGATAACATTTTAGATCCGAGGCGGACATAGCTCGGGGGTCCTGTGACTGCCCACCCAAATCTGGTCCAGGGATGGCTGCCTGAGCACCGTGGCGTGCAAGGGCATGCGGAGTCTGTGAGGCTTCACAGCTTTCCCGGGATTGGGCCTCAAAGCAACCTGCGAGAGGAGCACCGGCGCGTTCCACCGGAGGACCCGGGCTCCTCGAATGCGCAGAGGTCGGCCACCATGGTGTTTTTTAGTTCGGGTAAAAATCTCACACACGCTCGTTGCATCCCCGAAGCAACGGGTAGGGCCTTTTGAAGGTTTTCACACCATGCATAAAAAAAAAGTGGTTGAACAAGAAATCACTCTTAAAATCTTATGCAGACAACTATTCTATTCTATTCGAGTCACTGGTTCTTTGGGACCAGTGTGATGAAAGGGTTTTAAGTGCGCCTTAAAGAGGCTACTTTCGTGCACTTGACATATGTCTTCGAATTTTTAGTTCTACGACATGTCGGTTTCCTCACTATGTTTTCCTTCACTGTTTTGAGATCGTGGTATTACGCACATAAGCCTTTCAATCGAAAAACTCATAGGTGCACGTCGGGATTAGAACCGGCGACCTCTGGATTGAAACTCGGTGTCAGTACCACTAGATCACCACTCTCTCTATATGCAGACAACATAACAATGTTTGAGTGCGTTTTATGATGCCCAAAAACATTAGTATATCACTGGTTCTCATGATACAAGCTATGGCTAGCTTACTTTGGTGCTAAATCGTGCTTTGTGAAATGTTCATTAACATTTATTATTATTTATTTACAATAATAGCTACCCGTGCGGTTTCACTCGCGTAGAGGTTGTGTAAACAATTTTTATTCGTATTTTTGTTGGAATATTTTACTATTTATTGCGGCTACAGATCGGTAATTGCGAGGTGCCAAGACGGCTCTTACGCAAAACCAGGAATTTATTTAAATGTGTAAAATAATCCTCGTGTAAAGAGACAAACCGTTTCCTCGGACAAATAAACTGTTCTCAAAAGCACTTTCTGATAAATTATATAAACTTACAGTTAGCGGGCCTGCTCTGAAACGCTTGGTATCGGAAGATCGTCTGGAATAATTAATGAATTTTCTCTTATTGAGCGTCTTTGTAAATTTAGTCTTGTTGGAAATTAATATTTACCAAAATAATATCTCCTCTGGCTAGATGCCGCGTATTTTTTTCTTTTATTCAGTATGTTCTGAACATCAATCAAACCACATAATTATTTAGACATTTCACAATTTATCATACGTTGTATTCACATAGCGCAGTGATCAAGGAAGGAGAGCGTAGTGTGGTGGCAAAAGTGGCATGGGCTTTGAATTTCAATACAAAGGTCGCTGGTTCAAATTAAATTTGACAACGATTGAATATTTCTTAAGTAACTTTACACGACTGTGTTCAAATAAAAATCATTTTTACATATTGGATAAAAAAGGCAACATGGCACAAAATTTTTTTTTGGTGTTTCTGGTTAATTATCTATACACGTAGGCTGCTATCTAAGTTGAATAAATTATTGTCAGTCGCTACCTTCCTAATTAACTTTTTTTGCAATAAAGATTTAAGGCCACTTATTTGGGCACTACCATACCGATTTCACTTGAACAAAATAACACGTTAAACAATAACTTACTTAACTTAATTTATTTTATTTATTTTTATTTTGCTTTATTTGGGAAACATACAGTACATAAATTATTATTATAATATTATTATTATTTATTTAATAATAACTTACTTTTATGAAACTGTGCGTGTAGTCCGACGCGCAACTAGAATTTAATCTTTTGTTTATAAGTCATCACGCTAGTATTTAACGCTTGATTTTACAAAATTTTCTTAAAAGGGGCTTTATATGAAATCGATTCTTAAGGACTAATTTCTAAAAAAATAACAGAATTTCACTAAGGCACCCTAAAAGAAAGGTAGTATAAATTTCAAGTGCAAGGCCAATAAACAGCTGTTCAGGGCTGCCTCATGCATAGGTATAAGATGTATTTCTTGGGGAACTTCAACAGAAAAATTCATGAATAAAAGCTTCCAAATTTCAAAGGACATAAGACAAAAGTCTGCCGCCCGAGATTCTTATGGAATAGACCGTCTAGATACGGATTTATAGAGATATTCTGTTACACCTTAAATAGGAACACCAAAAATATAGAAACTCTACATTACTACAGTCGAGTATAAAGTTTAGGAATCTGTAAAATAAATGAAATATCAAGCAAACACCCGCTAGAACCACAATGAAAAAGTATCAAAGACCTCTAAAGTTGTATGCACCGTGCGACGTTGCCAACCTTCCCACATAGGGTTGCCAGGTCGTAAAACCGAAAAATCGGAAATACCGGCTAGTTTAGCCGGATAGACCGGCTAGTTTAGCCGGACAGACCGGCTAGTTTAGCCGGACGTTTTGGTAGAAATGTCTGACACCTCTAATTTTTTAGCCTTAGTCTTATAACACGTCAGTTTTTATTAATAAACACTTTTTTGTCAAATATCAAACCATAATCATTTTACTTTTACATCTTAAATTCTAATGAAACAGCAATAAAATTGATTGAATAAGTCTCATACCTAAGTCTTATAAAGAAACTGCCCAACTTTAAAAAGCCAAAAACCAACTAATTTGGCCGGACACCATAATCCATCATAATACATCCATAATGCCTGACTGTGTTCGTCTTTATCCGGACGCCTGGCAACGCTGTTCCCACAGCACCCATATAATAAGTGACAGCGGCGTTGCCAAATCGCACCAAACCATAGTGAGTGGCTGTATTTTGGGATGAAGCCGCGATCAGTGCGTCCCCATTTTTACCTGACTCGACTATTTGCTGCGGAACGTAACGTGGTGATTACCGGTTTTTGGATGCTCTACCTAAAACTTGGAAATTGTTCCTTGTTAATAATTTATGTTATTACATTTCTGATTTAGACATACGCTGACTAAACAGAAATCGAAGAGATTTTCTATGCAAAACTACCATGGAGTTGCTTAAAAGGTTCCCCTTTTAGCCATCAAACGGCAATATTTGTATCGGTTCACTATTGGACATATGAATATTACGAACTAAACTAACTATAATACTCTTGTTTGTTATTTGGATACATTTAAAACAAAATTGTTTCTAGGGCCTCGTCTAGTTGGAGGGGGTCTACTATAAGGAGGGCTCTGAAAAAACTTTAGCTTCCTACATACGAGTATGTGTAGTTAGTAAAACATGTGTAGGTATATGTTTAATGGCAACAGTCTAGCGCCAGAGATTAGGTAGTTAAATTTATAATTAGAGGTTTATCAAAATTTCAAGTTATAGCCTAGTACTAGTACTACCTATCATTTAATTTGTTTTGTCAGTTTAATGTGCAAATAATAATATTGTTAAACATTTTTGTTCTTTTTTTTATTCTTATGGGACAAAAAAGTAAACAATTTGGGTTATCATTTTATTCAGGTCAAAACTAGTTTTGTTGTTATTGTTTCTTCATTCCTTTCATTTTCTTCCCTTCATTCCTTTTTATCCCGGCCGATGCTACTGGAGACTACTCAGAGTCAAATGATAATAGATGGCGGTTATCATGAGTTTGTGTGACAAAATTAAAACTAATACAGTAGGCATAGGTATGTACCTACTACTTACTTACGGGATAAGATGGCCCACCTGACGTAAATAATCTGCTATGCACGGAATTTGGTCACCCTAGTTCTATGAGCAAATGTGTTTAGTGCGAGAGCGGCGAATTCGGTTTTCGAACTTCGCAGGCAAGACCATTATAAAGTTAAGAAAAAAATATTTTCGGCAAAATGCATTCTGTTGCCAGTTTTTAGACATAATGTATGAAATTTCTTCTTCCTTGAATGTATGAAAAATAGTTTCTTTTGTGCAAAATATTCATGGACCAAATCGCTTTCATTTTATGTTGCAGGATGTAATGTCGAAATACTTTAATCTAACAGTGTTTAGTTTTAATCAGACTAGAAGTAATATGATGAAATTTCACATTATCAAACATCGGATACTCAACGTTACTATAATTTCACTTACGTTTAAGTTTACGAACCGGATTTTGCATAGGTGGCCTCTGGACATAAACCAAATAAATATAACTTGAGACCTCCCCTACATTGGTATGGGACGAACCAAATCACATCGACCACTTAACTCTGAGACGTGAGAGTGGAATATCTCATGTGCATGTCATTTTACTCACAATCACACTTCCCAAACCAGTCAACAGTAAGGCGGTATAATTGGGTGGGGAGTGGCAGTACTTTTCCGGACGAACTCGGCGCAAGTTCTACAGCATGTGAAAACTTTTAAGGATGAGGGATGAAACTTTATCATTATTCTTACTGATTTCATTTTACATACTGAGACGCAACAAACTACTATAACAACATTAGTTTAAAATAAAATAAAATAAAATAAAATTATATGGCTTCAATTTAAAGTCCCGCAAGTGATGAATAAATTTTGTTTTGAGACGTAGGTACTTTTGCTTTAAGACTTTTGATTTTGTACGTTATTTTCCTTTTTCAAGCAGTACAACTTGTGCCAAATTCGTCCGGGGAAGTACTGCCACCGTACCCATTTCTGCCGCCATGCATTGATATACCGCGTTATTGTGTTCCATTTTGAAATGTGTGGTTGCCAGTGAAATTACAGGTAATTGATACATTCCGTCTTCACGTCTCAAAGTTACGGGCGCATAAATGCGACTTAGTTCTTATTGTACTTAAGTATTACTTATTCTTGTTGGGCAGAGGTTACCACTTAACACCAGGTGGGCCGTCGGCGTCGGCTCGTTCCGTAACTGTACCTATCACATAAAAAAAAAGTGCAGGCCCAAGTCGTAGTACGGCTTTCTTATAGTCAGGTTACTACTTAACATAGTGGGCTATCTGCTTGTTCCATATTTTTTTCACATTAAAAGATAATTAAACAAATTTAAATTGAATAAAGGAAACAAAATTTCATGTTTTTTGCATGCCCAAACCAATAAACGTTACGCTAAGTTTGTATCTTGTACGAAAATTGTCATCTGTGACTCAGAACAAATATGCTCATCAAACTTTTATTAATAAGTTGTTTACAGTTGCTTGCATTATAAAGAGAGATTTTATTCGTAAACATTTTAAACACGGTGACAAGAAAGAGCTTGATATATACAATAACTTGATTATCACTTACCTATTATAATTTTTGTGGCGATCCCTAAACATATATTAGATATTTTTACCATTTACTTTATTTATTTAATAAAATCTACCACATCCGGTTTAAACTTTAAATAGCTAGTTGCTTTTGCTCCTTTCGGATAATTAAAATTTATTTATAAAAAGCATAACTTATAATTTTATGTTTGAGGACAATGGGGCTAGGCTGTGTATTTCATCTATCAGTTCTAGGAAGCTTATGATTTCGAAGCCGTCCGTCGTGAGATGGCTAAACCGTGTTTTGTTGAGTCCCGAAACAATGTCGAAAATAGAGGTGACCCCAGACATTCGTCATTACCGTCACACAGGTACTAAGGTTTGAGGAGGTGTTCCTCTCTTTTCTTTGAAATGGAAATTGTAAGAAACACGGTAAGTAAAATCATTATGAGATGATTTTCGACAAAAGGCTAGTTGGATGCCCACGGGGAAGACATACAATGTGACTTGCGACTAAAAATAATCTCTTATGCCTACGTATCTTAACTAGCTAACTTATGTCCTTTGTTCTAAATGGACATCGTTGGTTGATAAGCTTTATTACAAGCTGTTGATGTACTTGTAATGTCAGGTTTCAAACTAATGGATTTGCAGTGTTAAAGTAAGTTTAGACTACGACAGAAACTGCACAAATGTCGGATATCATTTTTTATCTGTTCACACTTAAACAGATCCAGAAACGTCCGAGCTATTCATATTCAAAAGAATTTTAAGAAGAAACTAGTTTTCGGACGGACACCTTGAATAACTAGGAGTTTATCATACAATAGCCTAATGAGTTACGCGAAGAAAGTCCAAATTCTTACGAACACTTCTGTCAAATGAAATACCTATGAGCACTTTGAATAAAGAAGTCAAAAAGTTTTTCCTTTAATGAATAAACAATTATACGCGAATGAGATTGTCGATGGCTCGAGGTGAGAGATTAGCACTAACATTGAGATTTTTAGCGTTAACGTACGTGAATAAAATATGTACTTTAGTTTTTTTTCTTTATTGCACATGTTTATTAATAATTTTGAAATATAAAGATTTATTTTTATTGGGCAAAACATTCCATAGCTCTACTAAACACTAAGACTTAGAAGTCTCAATTGTGTAAAACTCATTGTTTTAGGGCTGATATCTTGTTCTACAGAAAATGTATGGAAAAATATCGAACCTTTTTGAAAACTCCACAACCACTAGGGACACTCGGACACGACACTTTTATTAGACACTAAATATCGTGTCACGATAAATGTACAATTAGAGACGCCCATGTGCACACAGACAATTGGTGTATAGGTACACTGTAAACCTAGTGTTGTAGTCTAACCTTACCTTTAGAGCTCCTTGGGACTCATGTTTGTGACACAGAAATAATGAAACATTGCATAGATTATGTATGTAATGGCAACGTAATGAATACAAACATATCGTAATTTCATGAAATTTGAAATCGTATTTCAACTATCAGCATTGTAGATAAATGATATCTCTTCGGAAATTGGAGATACTTGTTATTCTATTGCGAAACTTCCGCAGTAGGTAATTCAATAAGCCATCTACTTGAGCAACATACTAATTTGGATTTACCGGTAATTACAAAAAACCTTAAACTTTTGAAGCGAGCTTTTAAGCTTAGACTTATTAGTTTGGACCGTGAATGTGTGTGAGACCAAAAGTCAGACACGAAATCAAATCTAATCCAGATCAGTCATAAATTTATTTATCTCTAAATACGGTCAGCATTTAGATATACTTTAATTAGAATCAGACCATTTATTTGGCATACCTATTGTTCGCTGAACGCGTAATTTTAGATAGCTACTTATGGCTATCCTGTCTACACATAAATGTACACACACAAACTCGCTATAACTTACTGAAAATAGTTGTTTAATCGTTAATAACATATAATAAATAAATCGGTGGACATTTCACATAACGCCAACGAGGCCCAAACTTAGTTACACATAGTTTGTATCATGGGAACCAGACTACTGATAAAATACTTTTTTTTTGTATATACATATGTATAAGACATATCAACACCCAGACACAGAACAACATCTATGTTTGTCACACAATGTTTTGTCCTGGGTTGGAATCGATCCAACTACCTATGTGTTCATTGAATCAATTGTTTTTGCAGTTTAGGTGAATATAAGTATTTATGTAATGCAACTTTCATTTTGTTCCTTAGATATAACTAGCGACCCGCCCGGTTTCGCATGGGTGCAAGTTATAAATAAACGAGGAGTGTGCTTAGCAAGACACTATTAGGTAACTTTTTTGGACAAAACCGTCATAGCTCAGCCATTATGTATAAAATATTTACATATTGTAAAATATATGAACCTTCCTCGTTTATCGCTTTTTCTATTAGTGAAAACCGTGTCAAAATCCGTTTCGTGGTAGCACAAGTAAACGGAGACACAGCAGAGAAAGCGATTTTCTATTATATTATTTTAGAGAAGAGATAAAAAACTAAAATAAAGCTGATAACACTACTTGAAGGAGGATTTGAGAAGATTAATGAGATTAAACTTTTTTACGTTAAAAAACACACCGTTTTTAAAGAAACAAGTTAATTTTAATTTATTTTCCTTCTATTTACCTGGAATAACTTCTTTGTGAGGTTGTAGATTAATCACTGGCAACGTTTATTAAAAATTTTATAAAAGATTCCGGGAATCGATTGCTACTAATTCATGCGAAAATACGAGAATCATGAGAGGGACGGATTCGGCGAAAATTAAAACGAGGCTAACTTTTAACGAATTCCTTTTATGTTCCGATAGATATTTTACAAGATTTCGTTACAAAGTCAAAATCATTAAATTGATGATTTTGCACACGCCATGAATTTTCTAGAAACTTTATAATTTGCAATTAAAAAACTGGTGTTTCAAAAGCCACATAATTGTTCAAGCTTTATGATTGAGAATAAATAAACTGGTAATGCGCTTTTTAATTTAGAAAGTCGATGGGTTTGTCAAAGTCAAATATTTATTTCCATAGAATTCATAAAGAAATGGCTTGGAAACTTCAATAATATTCAAAACATAAGGTCACGCGTACTTATCGCTAAGTTTGATGACTGTTCAAACCTTATTCGACCCTCCACGGGGAGGAACAGTCAAGAAACCCCTAAAGGATTTATTTTTTTCGCGAGCACGATTTTGTAACAATCGGAGTATATAATATATCTATGTTACATTTATGACTACATAAAATACTAAAATAAGATATTACTAGATGTTTTTGTGTGTTGTTGAGCAGAGCGACATCAGACCATGTGGTTTCAGGTAAGATATTAGTTACCTATATCTATCTTACTTTATGTATGTTGATATTGATTGTCCAGTCGTAATGAGCATCAGCAGCAGGGCGCACCGCGCATCCTGGGTGCGGCTGCTGGGGTGGGAACAACCCTCCGATCGATCAAGCTGCCGCTACCCCTGCCGGGTTCGACTCGGGCCGACTACGTTATTGGGATATCATATCATTCTGATGAAATTCATGTTTTGGAACTAAGCTGCCTTAAATTCCAAACTTTGAGTTTGAATAAAACGAGTGTCTATATGAGATACGTATGGGGTACAAAGTAGGGCTTTAAGCTGAGTTTTTTTTAAAATAAATAACTTAAATACACTTTTACTTTGTACTTTGTTATTAGCAAATGAAAAGTAAATACTTAGAGTGGCCTTGTCCAGCAAGCTAGAGTAGTTAACAACGAGTTGATATAAAGTAACTATTACCACAGGAGGAGGGTATGGTGAGAAAATCCAGGCGCTGTTTTAGTAAGAGCAATGGCCCATGCCTTTACAAAATTAAAGATTATTGTGACTAAGGAGACAGGTCTCTTCAGCACCTATCTATCCATATATGTACTTACATCCTGAATTTTCGACTTGAATTTTAAATGTTTTTTTTTTCTAAACTCGAATCCATTATGCATTTATTATTAGGATTATTACAAAAGGAATGAGTACTTTTTTAATTTTGGCGAATATTTTACATTTTAATGAAGCATACATAAAACAACCAGAATAGCACTTTTAATCTTACAAAATGACAGCCAAATAAAAATATGTATTACTAAAAGCTTTTAAGCGTGTGATGAAATGTTATTCAGGCTTTGTACCTCTGTTACCTATGTAAGGTGTGTAACCTTGTGTAGCGGTGATATCTGCTACGATTTAGGCCCCTTCGACCGCTCCAGACCTGGTTAATATGAACAGTTTTCCACGGGAATACATACAGGTACGGGCGCAGGTAGCCAAACGTTCATTGTGAACGCATCATTACTCGAACGGGGCAATGTTTATCATATTACTTAGCCATTGATGTTGAATCGCGACGGGTCGGCTCTGTATGCGACATTGGTGACCCGTACGAACGTCATATCCCTTCTACGTAACTTGATTACATATTCGTCCTTCATAATTATTCTTTTACCGAAACAGCTGTGGCGTGGGTCACTGGCCGAGGGGCTCACACCCACACGCATCTGACCGAGACGGCTAGATTGGGTCGACGACTGGAGTATGTGAGACGGCACGGTTAGGGTAAGGATGCTACAAAAAATGGTGTATGCTTGGAATAACAATAAGATTTTGTAATCCGTCGAGTAGACGCTGAGTTTGGTAAAGTGAGAGGACGTGTGGCAGTCGGTGAATGTGAAACCAGTAGGGATGTCACGTCTTAGGAATTTTAAGAGTGTCCTAAAATTATTTATTTTATGGCTGTGTTCGTTTGAAGAATGAGAGGAAATAATCTTGTTTGAAGTTATAACGTTCGAAAGTGATTTGTTACGCAGGATTTTCATTAATTGTATTATTGTCATAATAGCTTTTTATAGTTTGTGATGAATTTTTTTAAAGATTACATTTACAGTTTGAACTAGATTTAATAATGCCCTTGTGTTAGGTAGCTTAATTTACTGAACTAACAGAAAAAAAAACAAGAAATATATAATTTATTTAATTAATAAATCTTAAAAAAAAAAAACTTTAAAGTAAATAAGTATTTTTTCCTGTGAGACATTGTTGTTTAAAAGAGCTTTCAGCTGACTAAAATTTTTATTGTGTTAGTAGTGGATACTTTGCAGGGTTCTAGGCGAGTGTTTGCGCTGCACAAAAAGACTCTTCAAAGTCAGGATCTATTTTAAACATAACAGACAAATTATAAAATATACCCATTCCATATTTCCTTTTTAAAATGATGGTAGGTAGCTACAATTTAGTCTTTACTTGATGGATATAAGCGTAAGTTATAAAACCAAATGAAGTCCAAACAGAAAAGAGACAAATATTGACAAGTATTCTGGGAATTATAATTGTATAAAATATCCTAATTTCATGTTTTGCTATTAGTATAATTTTATAATAATTTAATCAGCCGGTTATCTCACAGGAACTGGCTTATCATGTCATGTCATGTCTTCATCAGATAATTACATTGGCACTTCCCACTCATTATCTCAAAAGTGTAAGATGGCGATTAACATTAATACATAATTATTATGAACTTCTCAAAAACGGGCTTGTCGATTATGATAATCGAACAATATGAAAACAGCTGATCATATTTTAGATCCAATGCTTCTTATGTTGTCTTTTGACGTAGCGGCATTGAATGAAGTGCCAAGGGGACACTTTTTTAATGGAGAGTCATTATAGTCGTCTTTACTGCAGACGGCCTTGACTGCTTCTACACGCACTATTGGTGAGAGCGGAGGGCTCTCAACCAGTAAATGTCTTATTTCAACACAACTGTCATTTCGTGCAAGGTATGGACTTAGGTTAAGTATGGACTTACGGGCATTGGCTTGGGTCGTTGCGAATAGTGAGATGAGAAAATTCTCCCCAGAGCGGGCGGATGCGGGGTTACGGAGACCTCGCCAGCTTTGAAGATGCTCTGTGACAGCTTGACGATACGAATAACTCGAGATAGGTAGGCTGTTATTTCGTCATGGGGGTCACCAATTACTTGAGTCTATGGAGAGAGCGTTCCGATGGCTCTACTGGATAGTTTGGCATCAAATACACCAGGTGATTCCGATGGGGCTCTACCGTCGCATACCGTAAAACGTGGGGGAATAGTGCAAGGGGAAACATTTCAGGGGAGCGTACTAATCACTATACTGTGGCAGGGGTGAATTGCGCCCCCTGCGCGTATAAATAAACAGCTTTAGAGAGAGAGATAACCATCATCCAATTCATAAGTGTGAGGGGAACAGAATATGACGGGAGCGAGAAGAGCAGCAATTTGTGCTCGCGATTTGGATCCTCGAATATACTATTGTCATATTCTGCGTCCGATAGTTACTATAAATTATTCTGTGCCGAAGGGGATTTGTTAGAATATGTAAATCACAGTGACTTCACTAATGAGGTTTCATATGACTGCTAATTTAGCTAATAACAAAATTAGGTAGGTACTTGTCTAATGAACGCAATCAATTGGAATAAATATGGAAACAGAATACATACCTACTCCTAGCGGAGCCACCTACACAATAATTAAATCCATATTCACATGAACAAAAGGCAGTTAATTCGAGATGGCTGTTTCTTTATTAGCTTACTATAAACAATTTTCTTGAGTTTATATGAGTAAACTAAAAGCGACAAATTAAATTCTGGATTATATTTATTATTATTATAACCCTTTATTGCCTTTATTTTAACATTTCCTTAACTCGATTATACAATTAAACTTAACTACAGGAAACATATTTTTATCGGCAGCCGGTTTATCGTTTTCAGATTGTCGTTCGACAAAGGCTTCCTCTAATGCTTTCCATTTTGTCCTGTCTTTTGCAATATGTGTCCATTCTGGACCAGCTATCTTTGTCATGTCATCTTCTTACCTTAGTTTATCTACATTTCTCGAAGTATCTTTGTAAATAATTGTAGCTCTTACACTTGCATTATAAGTATAGATTTTAATTCTATTTTGTCTTTCCTTGTCGAGTCACCAGCCGAACCAGTGTTGTGAAAGAATTTAAGCTCAAAAGCTACTTGACTTGTCTTAATTTTCAGTTCTAAGACATGCTGGTTCTGGTTTCCTTACGATGTTTTCCTTCACCGTTTAGAGAATGTTGTATTGCGCACATACATTTTATCAAGTGAGTGAACTCATTGGTGAACGTCAGGATTTGAACCAGTGAACTCCGAACTGCAATTTGGGGTCTCTACCACTGGGCCACCACGCTCTCGTTCAGTTCAGTGATTCATGCCCACGTATACCTGTCTGTTATGTTAAGTCACCTGATTTTAACTTCTAAGCTGCAAGTAATAAAGCTTAAAATAGGTTGTAGTGCTGTATTATCCGCAAGGATAGGTACCTGACCTACCAAGAAACATGGCGGCCGAAAAAGGGCCATTTGAGTGTATATGAGGGGCCTCTTGTTGAGGCTTTCAACACCACCTAACGATCTGACGCTGATTTATATATAATGCCATAAATAATTTTAAATTATTATTTGAAAAATTCCGTTTTACCTTTCTTTTGGATTCTTTATTACTTTGACAAAATAATCTAGTAAAAACTCTAAAGAGTAAAGTCAAAGTCAAAAAGTCTAAAAGCTTTCTAAATAATGAAACCATTTACATTTTATTTTAATTTTACACACCTAAATATGTTGTTATTACGACAAAAGAACTTGCAATAGCAAGACGATTCAATTTGAAGACTGAAGCTTGCAGATGTCCTATCTACAAGAACCGTCAATTTGTAAGCTTCAAGATATTATCTAAATTATATTGAAACAATGCGATCACCATGCATTACAAAGGTACCGTCACAGTCAACATTGCAACCAACTCACTCAATGGTACACGAGTGCGAAAGACTGATTCAGTTCCCGAATATGGAATGAAAACCCAAATTAACTTGTCCAAAAATGTACTGCGTTGCAACAAGTTACCTATAGGGTTCTGTTTTGCCAGTTCTTTTCGACACTTTATCAAATCATTGAACGTTTTCCATCCACGTAGAACATTTCGATTGCAAAACGTAACGAGTCAACTTTGTAAAAAGTCCTATTGAAGAATTATTCTGTATATGTATATGTTTTAGTTTTCTCTTACCCCTAATGATATTTTGCCGAGTATCATAACTTTTTTTACTGGACATTTCAACACACCTTCATCTAGCCCCAAATAAGCATTGCTTGTTCTGTGGGAACCAGACAACTGACTTGAGACAATTAGATAATTCTAGCTACGCTAGACAAACAGCTTCCCTCTCAGTCAGCTTTTCCTGAATTATATTGAAGTACAGTCCGATAAAATGTATTTTTAAATTCTATGCATTCTTAATTCCTCGAATGTAAAAAACATTACCATTTAGACAAAATGCAATTAATTCACATTAGCAAGGTCACACGTAGATACGGAAACAGAAGTTATGGGACTTAAAGGTAGGTAATCAATCTTAGTTAAGTTCGCTCCATATCTCAGCAATTTTTCGAGAGATGGCGCCTCTAACGCTTAGTTCTTATGGTTGTTCAATAGGTGGCGGTATGTACGGTGCCAATTAACAAAATTTTAACACGGTCCATTAGCAGAGTTCATTTTTTGTATGAATGCATCTAAATTCAATAGTTTTTTGCACATTAAAGAATCACTATTCCGATCACCATCGAGGACGCTACTCGGAATTTCTTTAACGAATCATCAAAATATTGCTATCGGATTTCAGTGGCGAAACATGAAGCATTATTTTTAGCTTAAAGTATCATTCTGAATTTGGAAACTCCAATTATTACATTAATTAATGATTACTTTTATATTTTGTGTGATTAGAGTTGAATTAAGTTGAAACATTGGTAGCAAGCAGTTTAAAAATGGAACCCATGTGATTCACACTCAAGAATTTGAACTTATTGAATTCTCAAGGTTGACAGAGAAGAAAGGGACCAAAATATAGATTGTTATTCTCCAGTGGAATAGTAAATGTCTATAAAACTACGAAGCATATTGGAAACGAAGATTATATAGGAAATATGTATGACAATTATATTATAGAGAAAAAAATGGTCGCTGGTGATTGGTAGTTTACTATTTACGTCAAACATCGTATATCAGGGCTTCGTCATTCGACCGCTATTGAACGGATACTTGTAATAAAAACTGAGCTTTATTACATGGACCGTAGATTCTGTTTTGGTTAATGATAAATTCGATAAATTCTTCCTCAAACATTATCAAGTGGAACCAAACTTACTGAAATTACGTTTGTAATTTTTAGTTTTAAGCAAAGTTACTGTTGTACTGTTATAATAATAAAGCACTTTGTTAGATGAGGTGTTGATGGAGAATAGGCCGATATGAAGTATGAGAGTCGATATAGATTTGTAAAGTGCGAGAGTTAATAATTATAGATTTGTAAAGTGAAAGAGTTAATATAGATGTATAAAGTGAAAGAGTTAATATAGATTTGCAAAGTGAAAGAGTTAATATAGATTTGTAATGTGAGAGAATTGATATAGATTTGTAAAGTGAAAGAGTTAATATAGATTTACAAAGTGAAAGAGCTAATATAGATTTGTAATGTGAGATAATTAATATAGATTTGTAATGTAAGATAATGAATATAGATTTTTAATGTATATTGTTTTATCTTTGTTTGAATCATTCCTTTGTTATCGATTATTATATCGAAATTTTCGATCTCGTGTAAGGTTTAACTCTAGATATTTAAAAATCAAACGAATCTCTATAATGGCTTATATAAGAAAAGTAGATGATGATGATGGTAACTACCTGCGCGCTCTCTCTCTTTATATATAAGATTAGAATAAGAAAGAGCAAGAATGAGTAGCTGTAATAACAATAATAATATGGCATAAACGCTAATTTCGTCCCTCGCGCCCTACGTGCTGTTCTTGGCAACCGGTTGTGTTTGTGGAATGGTCGTAAATTTAATCCACCAATGAAAGGCTTCGAATTACAGCAGGCGTACGATTGGCGAAAGAAAAGAGAGAGAGAGAGCAAGAACATATTTCAGTGTGTACAGCGGGGCATGCGGGGGCCGTGGGGAATGGGTGCGGCGAGTCGGTAGAGCGCCCCAGCAAACCAGACAGTCTTGTTTCGCTATTCGAAAAGAAGGTTATTGTTACAATGACACGGGCACCGGACTATCGATAAAGTGTGTTTGTATGTCGTTTTCGTCGATAATAAGTGTTGTGTTTACTTTCACCCGTGCGAATGTCTCGATCCTTACATTTTTGTTTGTTTTTTTCTTTTAATCACTGCCGCATGGGACGGCGCTTACGTTTCAGTTAACCTTTTATTTTGAAACGATGGAACGTTGTTCTTATGGTTTTTACACTAAAAGGTATTTTATGTTATTTTTACTTTGTGACTGCGATTTGATGTTGGTGAATGCATCGCGTGTGGTATTCATCACAAGGAGAGCTGTGGTATTAATTGTCTAACCGAATCATACTTTACAACGCCTACTTACCCAAGTTAAATAAATTTGCTGGAATTCAATCAGCTGACACTATGGTATGAAAGTGTATACAAAATTATCTAATGTGACGTTGGAGCGGAACATGTTCAAATTTGTATTGTATTTTGAACTAAAATATGTAATGGCTGTTATTAACGGTAGCAGCTAAACCAAAGCATAGAGGCATAGTCAGTATTATTATTGCGTCGCTTCATGGGGAAAGCCGACAATGTGAGGCCCTCAAACTTGAGGGTCGATAGTCGAGGGGAGGGAGAACGCGCCGTCTGTCTGCACACATGCAGAACCGGTTCGCGCTTCGACTCCCCTAGTGGGTTTAGATCATCTCCTTCGGTTCCACCACACGCGTTCGCATATAGCCTTCTCTATCGTACGTTTTCATTATTTTTTTGCTTCCCCTTGTGAAATAATGCCAGACGAGCTGTTTTTATTTCGGTATATCTGTCCCCCAGATAGGTGTTTAGATCAGTTAACTTAAAACTAATGGTAAGTTTGATGTTATGAAAGAAACTGTGACCTGACTTCAACTATCAGTAGTGTTTCTACGTAACACTAATATTTAATTAAAGTCTGTAAAAAATACTGAGGTAAAGGCGAAGAATTTTGCTCGTAAATCTCAATAAAACTGTAGCCTTATAAGGCATATTTCATAAAGAAATTAAATGCATGATGGATAAGAAGAGAAATAAATTATAAATAGCCTCGACAAACCCCAACAAAAACGGTCAACAGCATCCTAAACTCATATCTAAAAATGGTTTACAATGATGACAGAGACAGAGGCAGAAATAACTACACTTAATTGTAACTTTGTGGCGTTTATCGATGATGTTAGATAGATCAGTGATACACATAAACCAAAAACGAAGTAGTCAATGTAACTCGCCGTTATGGCAGACTATACGAAAATACCAATACTGGAGAATCGTTTCAACATGATACCAATTTAAGCTTAAGCTTACTTGAAATATAGGTTACCTGCAGAATTTGTTAAAGAAGAGAGGAGCTTCCTTAACTTCCTAACCAACAAATGTTGGAGCCAACAAAGTGTTACTTTTTTGTTGATACATCACAAGGCCGACATTTTTATCTATTACCAGATCATTGAATCTTGTTTTAAGTAGATAAGCCAAATTTCATAAAAAGGAACCACCAACATCTTCTTATCCTTGTACTGTAAGATACTTTCTTTTGGATCAGGCACATCTTTTAGTATAATATACTTCGACATAATTATATTATCCATGTCGTTTATATCTTACGTATTTTAATGGAAATCCTAGCTACTCCAGTAAATCCATGCCCAGTAAAAAAAACATGTCTGTTTGACCATTGGTTCTCAATGAAACGAAACTACTGTAAAGAAAATTTGGTTAAATTTGGGAATTGTATATCTCAGCTTTCATTTAGTGATGTTTATGATACAAAAGATGGTGATAGAGCTTTTACAATATTTCATGACACATTTAAATTATTTTATGACCTGTGCTTTCCTATAGTACGGAAAAAGAACTGGACCAAAATAAGGCCAAAATGGATCTCAAAGGGAATTAAAATTTGTAGTAAGCATAAGCGAGCGCTACTTTGGAGGTATCGGCTATCAAAAGACAACAAGGACAAAGAAAAATTCCAGTCTTATTCTGAGAGGTATAATAAGATAGTTAAATTAACACAAAAATCTCAGAACGATTACTACATATTTAATTCAAAAAATAAGTCTAAAGCTACTTGGCATGTAATAAAAGAAAACGAGCAAAACATTCCTAAAGAAAATATTAGTCAGCTAAACATAAAAAATCACGTTATAACAAACCCAAAACAAATTGCGCAAAGTTTTAACGATTTTTACCTGGATACAGCACCCTGCACATCATCTACATTTGATAATAGACATGGAAGTGTTTGTAAAAACAAGTCTTATAAATATTTTTTTTTGGCTCTAACAGATCCCAATGAAGTATGCACCGTTATAAACTGCCTTAAGAATACAGGTAGCACTGGAAACGATAGCATAAATACCAAAGTAATTAAATATGCATGTCACCTAATCTCTCCTGTTTTGAGCTATATCATAAATCTATGTCTAGAACAAGGAGTTTTTCCGTCCAAACTAAAACAACTATAATAAAACCAATACATAAAAAAGGTAGTTAATTCGATATTAAAAACTATAGGCCAGTAGCTCTGATACCAGTATTTTCTAAAATAATAGAGAAGATTGTGTTTAAAAACTTATATAATTATTTTGAAGATAACGACATACTAATAAAAGAGCAGAAAGGTTTTCGTAAAAATAAATCAATAGATCTAGCTATTTATGAGTTTTTAGAAATGATATACTCTAGGATGGACAAAAAGCAACAAGTTTATGCCATGTATTTAGACATGACAAAGGCATTCGATTATGTAGAGCACAATATTTTGCTTAATAAATTGGAAACATATGGTGTGCGAGGAATTGCATTAGATCTATTCAAATCTTATTTACTTAACAGATCACAGATAACAACTGTAACTAGAATATCCGCAAAAACAAAACTAGAGAAAATATTCTTCTCTTCTGAGAAAAATGTAACACAAGGAGTACCCCAAGGCAGCGTATTGGGACCGCTCTTATTTTTGATTTACATTAACGACATAACAATAGCAACTACCAATCCAATTATACTTTTCGCAGATGACTGTACCGTAGTGTACAATAACCAGAATGAAATCAATCCAAGTCTTGACTCGATAACAAAGTGGCTAAAAAATAATAATCTACAAATAAATATGACTAAAACTAAGCTGATGTCCTTTAGACAAACATCAAACTCACTTCCAACTAATTTCACCTACAAAGGTGATGAGGTATGTGAAACTGTGACGACAAAATTTCTTGGACTCTATATTGATAGTAATATGAAATGGCAATCCCATTTAAACTTTGTGCATGGTAAAGTGATTCAGTCTGCCTATGCTCTACGCATGCTGAAAAAATTAGTTAACCAAAAAGCGGTAATTGCCGCATACCATGGTAATGTTGTATCAAGATTAAGGTATGGGATCATTTTTTGGGGAAATGCGGTAAAAATTGATCGATTATTTATTGCTCAAAAGAGTTGTATTCGAGCAATCTGCGGCTTGAAAAGAAGGGATAGCTGCCGTCCTTATTTTAAAAAGCTTAATTTCCTGACTTTGACGTCATTATATATTTATGAAACAAGTTTATTTATAAGACGTACCTATAATATAATATATAATATCTATTTTCTCATGTAACAAGCGCACGACGTTAAGATTATTTGCAACTTAGGACTAATGTGACAACAGCTTTATTTAGTAATAGTGTTTTAGTAATGACATGCAAAATTTATAATAAATTACCAGCGGACATCAGGACATGTAAAGATATAATAATTTTTAAGAATAAGCTTTTTTCTTATTTAATCGATAAAACATTTTATACAATTCCTGACTTTTTTAACAGTAGGGACTAGTATATAATTATTTTAATATTTTGAGAGCATATTTACAGTATTACGGATTATTATTATTATTATTATTATTATTTTAGTTATGAATTTGATATGTGTTATTGATTAATTTTTATGTGTTAATAATTTGTACGCCTTATGGCAGATCACAGTGTACCTCATTATAGCTAACTATTAAGATCTTGTTTAACCTGTGTATCACAAATAAATGATTTGAATTTGAATTTGAATTTGAATCCAACTAATTTACTAAAAACAAGATACGCAACAAAAATTGGTAGGGAATAGACTAATCGACGTGAATCCTTATTTTTTTATATCCTTCATACAAAATAATATCAACCTTTATTTAAGACTAGAAAAAAACAGCAATAAATAAAGGGTGCTATCCATATAACATGAACGCATATCTTTTCGAGGTCATACTGATCAGCTAGTGTGACCAGATAAAATTTACGAGAGTACCGACATCACATGCTACATCATACTGGATCTAATATAATAGTCCCAGTTTTTATGTGAATATGCTTGCTACTCTTGAACAAGACTCAGCTTTTGTCGAGCGGTGAATTGTCACTCTGATGGACTTAAATCTAAGAAAGTTACGCATTGAATCTTACAATAAAATACTAAAGGCCAACTATGGAACATGTAGGAATTACTGCAATTAACAGATTAAGAAACTCAGAGGAAAACAACGGAGAAAACTTAATACATTTATGAATGACTGTATTTTTTTAAGGAAAACTATCTATACCAGGTATAAAACTACTTAAAAGAGTATCTGGCTGAATTCCTTGGCCATACGAAAGCTTTTGAGACTATGTCTGTAGAAATCCTGAGCAAAAAGCTAAAAATTGTAGTGGTACGAAGAATGCCGCCTGCTCAAACAAATTGTAAAAAAAAAACGAGCCTATCTTTGATATATCTCAGAGGAGCGTATTGGGTTCGACTCTGTTTTCGATTTACATACAACGCCAATATTTTCTCTTACCCAGATGACACTACTATCCTCTCTAATTACATCCTGGAATAGCGATGAAATAAGAACCGACTCTCAAATATCTCTAGAGCTTAACCTAAATTTATTTACCGTAAATATCTCAAAAACTAACTTTATTACCTTTACCTAGAAATATAATAGCAGTCTACCAAATCTTGACTATTGTCTGAAAAACTACAAAAGCTCATGAGGCTTCTGCCCTAATTTATTAAAATTAATTGCCATAAAATTAACAAAGTAACAACCACAAAATGCTTAGAAATAATGTTTTTTCAATTGTCTGTCCTGGCATGCTCATGTTGAAATACTGATTCTTAAATAAATCAGGGTTTTTTTTTATTTACACCACCCCGCGGAGTCAGGTTTGATTAACCGAATCTACATATCTTTGGCACAATCAATTCAAAATTATTGTACTCTGAAGAGTAGCTATCAAGACAATTTATGGAACTCAAAAGAATACAGAGGTCACTATCAAATTATATGTATTTTAAACCCTGCCCACAATTTACTTTCTACAGATATGCGCTACCGAGATTCAGGACTGCTATCAGCAGGAATCTCTACATCCTAAACATCGTTTTCAACTTACATAGATCACTTTTACAACTCCTAAACCTTAATAAGCGAAGAAAAAGATAGAGTAGATACTAGTATGACTGCTCGGCCTGAGTTTGTATCTCGACAGTATGCTATACAATCTTCTTACCGCTACAACACTACAAATTAAACTTTGAATAACGTCTAGCTTGCAAAGAACTCCTTAAAATTGTTTGGTAACCATACTTATTTTATATTATACACACAAACTTGACACCGCATTGCTGGATGCTCTTCAAACACCCATGCTCTTATAAGTTCTGATGTTCAAACGCACCCACTCACACACATACATGCAAACAGGCACGAGCGAGCACCCAGGTAACTCGCGAAATACCCATGTTGCTAGTAGACTGGTGATTAGGAGTATTCACCCAGTATACACATACATCCAGCCAGCCAAAAAAAACAATGAAACTATATTTCTTAATGCCTAAACTAAAACTTATAAACTTAAACTTATACTACTACTAATCGTGACACTAGCTCTCTCGAACCAGTGTTGTATATGGATTAAAGTTGCCTAAAAGAGACTCCGTGGATGCACTAGTCTTATCATATAGGTACATATATAATAATGTTTTTAATCTGCAATTATTTCACTCAATTTATTGAACATTAACTACTTGAATTATTTTAAACCTACTTAATCAAAATAACCTGTTCAACGAAAGAGCGAGATCCTCTTACGCAGGTATACACTATTAAAAGAGAGTGAAATTAAGATATATTTCAAGTAAGTTTAATTTCGCTGAAATAAAATACTCGTACATTATATATTAGAGTGGGAAACGGTTCTATGAAATGACTCTTGCCAGAAATGTATAAATAATTTTAAATACAAGAGAGAGATAAACGCATTATGTGATCATAAGACATGTTGTATAAACTAATTATTTATTCGTAGTTAAATATTTTTCAATACAAGTATAGTTCACGTATAGTGACAATTCACCGCTTGATAGAGCTACATAACATCCAACAGTAACAGAATATTCAAATAAAAAACTGGGTTCATTATATTAGACGATGTAAACGATCCAATGATCCAAATTCTACTAGTAACATTGAAGAGTTCCGCTACCCATCCTACAAATTCCTCATCATCATTGTTTTCACGTAATTAATAAAACTATGAACTCTTTAAGAGAAACCAACGAGGCTTAACTTGATTTTCTGACCATAAAACATTAAAAAGTTTGAAAATCTGTTCCTGAAATAGCAATTTAATAGTTCGACGTAACAAAGGCTTGTTAAACAAAACAAAATAATATTCACATTTTTTATTTGAAAGTTTCGTGTTCGGTCCTGTAGCGCTTGGCTACCGCCATTTACCTGATAACGTGACCTCCAAACTCATATCTTCTAAATCTAAAGCTTCTGTACGATACGACCGCGTGTTACTGAATCCGCTTATGTAAACCTTGCTTATATGCATACGAATTACATTTAATAGACTATTAAAAAGTTGCTACTGTCCATATCTTTCAAAGAAAGGTATAAAATACAGCTGCGTTTTTGCATCAACAAAATATGTCTATTCTCTATAGACGATTCTATCTACGCATCTAAGACTTACGAGATTATATCATGAAATCAAAAACCAGGACCACGTCATCTCTTTAAAAAAGTTCAGACATAATTTGTTTACTCCTAATCTAGATTTACTTCTCTTCTTATCATTTGTCTCTTATTAACACTTGTTAGTTTCTTCGAGATAATGTTATGGATGTATTAACTTGACTAATTCAGCTCTTATGGACACATTAATAATAACATATTAGATCATGGTGCAGGCTACACACAATTAAGTGTAATATGAATTCACTATTTAAAATAATATAAATTATCATCGTAATAGATTATTATAAAAAAATAAAAGATTGCACTTCTAACATGAAAACATTAAAAACAGTTTGCCACATGATAGTTGACTTGTATTATGATATCTAATCTTTTTTTTTCAGAACTGATATAGTAGACGTTGCCCAAAAGAAGAAAGATCAAGAGAAGGAGCCTCAGAGCCCCAATTTCCAACAGCTCCCGAAATCTGCGGAAAAGCAGCACAATACCGAAAATCAAAATGTTAACGTACCCGTAACCCAGCATGTTCCCGCACAACAACTGCTGTCCCCAACTCACAGCTCGGGCCAGCCCGTTCCACCTAAAGAAGACTCCAAAGATAAAGCATTACTAAAAGTCGCCAATTCCACTACAATAACCCTCATAGAAAACGGTACACTCAACGGAGACAAAGACAAAGACTACCCAAAAAATTATTTCACCTTAGAATCCAAAATAGACAAAAAAGATGACAACAACAAAAACAGTATTACAATAACAAAGACTGTCCCAAAACAATCACCAAGCGGTCAAGTTGACAAAACCAAAGGCCAGGCCAAAACGGCCAAAAGGCCTTTACAATATTTGGAAACACTTGCTGAAAAAGCAGGTATTACATTTGAAGACAAGTATGAAGCTGCAAACACTCTTTTAGCTTTAGATAAACAAAACAACGTTAATCGACGGCCACCAGAGCTCAAACAGCCGAAGACTGAGCCTGAAAGCCATACTCAAGAAGACTTTAATCGATATAGAAATCAAAAAGAAGAAGATGACAAATTACAGGTATGAAATATTTCCACTCATTTCTTGAACCTCTATCTATGTACGTTAAATGTAATGTAGTTGGTTCTCATATTAGATTACCACATTGGTATGCGTAACTATGATATAGTAAACTATAACTATACTGTGCTTTAATGCCTGAAAAATCTTGTTGCTAGATCCAGCAACAAATAATCCAACAACAACAACAGCAGCAATTGCAGCAATTACAACAGCTACAGCAACAGCAGTTGCAACACTTGCAGCAACAAGCGTTGCAACGTCAACATCAGCAGGTGTTGCAGCAACACATAAAAAACCAACAAGATCAGCAGGAACTGGTAAGTGGTTAGAATTTTTGAGTATTGCTTCGCCAGTTTAGTTTAGATATGTTGAGTCGTTATACGAGATTCTTTTTCATATAGTACAATTTTCATAAATACGAACAAAACAGAAAGAAACAAAAGTAGGAGTAAATTTGATCTCTAGTATAGCGTTTAGTACCAATTTCTTCTCTCGGTCATAGCTGCAGAAACAATTTCAACAACAACAACAACAGCAGCAACAACAACAGCAGCAACAGCAACAACAGCAACAGCAGCAACAACAACAACAGCAGCAGCAACAACAGCATCAACAACAAAAGACTGAATTGTTGCAAGTTACGCAGCAAGCTGATGGGCAGAAGTTTCTGCAGGTGGGTAATGTGTGTATCAAAAAATTATCCAAAGGTTAAAACTAATCATAACTATATCGTAGACTAGACGGTTTCTCGCGAAAATCTGGTTTGTAAAAGTTAATTTTAAAGATATATTCAGAACTTGATTTTAAGACATTAAGCGTTGCATTTCTTAGCACTTGGACGACTGCTCCAAAAATCGGACAGTAATATTACTAGCACCTAGTACAGAGTTACTTACTTACTAGATATCAGTGTAAAAAAAAAAACATGTAAACAAACTGTACAGACGCGGAAGACAACAGTGTCTATAATGTGGCGTACGGGTTGTTAGCTTACGTTTGCTCCTAGTTCTGTTCTATTTGTTTCGTTTCTTGTGTACAATGGACGATTCGGCGCGCTATGACAAAAAAAAAACGCATTTTGTCATCTTAACTACAGTAGAACTAGTAACATAACGGTCAGGCATTAGAACCACTAAAGCCACCATTAAGTTCATGTCCAGTATCAAAACAGGCGCAATGGTTATATTATTGATACTGTGAGTTGGTAGCCAAAAATATTAATATGCGTTTATAATACCGCTATCATATTTTACTAGTATATTAGATCTTTATAATTTGCCCGTTTTTAGCCCCTGCACACGCAGCAATTCAACGTTCCGGGAATCGGCGAAATCAATCTCAGTTTTCTGGCTTCACCACAGAACAATGTTAACCTGGTTTTTGACAAGAATCAGAAGCCGGGAATGAGCCAAGACATCAAACCGCAAGTAAGTGTTTTTTTCTGAATATTAGGTCCACAGATTAATAATAGCTTTCACGGGGAGTCACGGTCACACACCAGCACATAATAATAACTTGTTTCAAAATATGCTCAAATCCACAATGTTTATTTTTGAGAGGGTAAATCCATCACCTTTAATTTACCAGTAGACATGTTTACGCAAGATTTGCGTTTATAATAATGTCATCATTACGTAAAATTAAAAGTAAAAACAGTTTTAAACTGTTGTGCGTTTTTTTTTTTACATGAAAACTCATTTATGAATCCCTTAGAGGTCAGGATAAAGAAACACATAATTTCAAGTCTATCAGCGGTTTGAGCTGGACGTAGTCTGTCAGTTATGACATCGTCTTTTAAAATATAACTAGCTAGAATTCAGTTTGTATCTATAAAGTAGATATATCGTTTCGTAGTGTTTTATCAATTTCCGAATAAACCTTAACATAATATCGTCGCGGACTTTCTTACAGGCCGTTTTGCACTGCAACTTTTCTATAGACACGCTGGCATGGAATACAGTTTGTATCGATATGAGTATACATGACTTAGTCATATTTTATAAATTTTTAAATCACCCTATACTATATGTCGTTATGGACTTTTTAAGCTTTAGTACAGCTTTTCATTAGAAATGCCGTTAAGGCAGCGTTTTTAAGAAACTCATTTTTTCATTGAAATACGTTGCAAAATTGGTAGTTTTTTAAATTTATAAGGATTCCCTAAAGTTTCTTTTTTAAATATTGTAGAAAGAATTTATATAGAAAGTAGTTTCGGAGATACCTTCATACAAACTTTACCTCATTATAATATTAGTGTAGATTATTGATTTCCTACGGTGGAACTCATTTAACAAACACATACAATTTCGCTTGGTACGTTCAATTCCTGTGTGGTTCAGATGGAAGATGAGCTCAAGAGACTAGCAATGGGCAACTCTTTAGAGACCTTGAGACCCTGTCCCGAGAGTTCATGGATTTAAATTCTCTCATATGGAAATCAATGGCAACAATGAGATCAGTTGCTTGTGTAAGGACTGGATCGCCAGGAGACTGCTTCCCGTTCTACTTTTTCATAGGATTGAGGAGTCAAGTGATGATGGAATCGGTGATGTAATTATTCCAACTGACTGTTTGCCACCGTCTTGGCACAAATGTGAGCAAACCTCGGCCTGCGTTGTGCCGATTTACGAACTACTAGCTTCGAAACCAGGTGTGGAATACCAAAACTTCACTGAAACATATGATGATTGTCTGTTAGTAAAAGCAAAATATTAAAGGCTCTGCGGACAAAAGTGTTCCGAGTGCTCTCTTTGGTGCTCTAGAAAAAACAATTAATACTTTAGAAATGTATTATTAAAAGTATCAATGAAGCATACTATTACGTCGTCGCTCCTCTTGTGCTAGTAAACATCCTCCTTCTAGGCTAGTGTCTTAATGAGCTAGCTAAACTAGGGGGAAGAACCGCCTCGATACACCGTAACTCAGCAAGACTATCGTTAATCCTTATAGAAAATAGCAAATCTGAAACCGGAGAGCGAATACACCGACACGCAATTACGTTTTTAAATCGTTAAATGCTACTATTAATGCGATGTAAAAAGTAACGGTTCTAAGAGAACCGGTCATGTATGTGAACTTAGCACGGTAACAGCACTGTTCGAAAGAAAACTCCATGTTCAAAGAATAGAATGCGATACGGAAGTTTATTATTTGATGGATGATATATACATACTATGCATTACATAGGTAACAACGTTTATTAAAACGTTGTTACATAACCTTAAACTGTAGTCTGAGCCTTACGTCAAGTTGCCATGCTTTATTTTAATTTACTATTGATTTTTTTATTCCAACCTCATGATTTCTAACGACGCACGTGTAATATGAATTGAAATGAACTGAATATTGAAGATACGTTTCGAGACGTGTTAGATATTCACATTCCCTATTAATATCTACAGGCAGTAGAACATCTGATACGTTCGATGGGGGAAGTACTGCTGCCATACCAATGTGCCATACTTGAAGTGTATACGAATGACTGTTTTGTCACTGGGAAAATTAGAGGCAGATGACATTTCAACCATTACGTGGCAGGGTTACGGGTGCAACAATACTTCTTAAGTCTTCCCACATTTAAGTAAGGCACCCGAGTCTAGTCAGTTACAGCTTAACATCAGGTGGGCCACCAGCTTGTCCCGCAACTTAATGCGTATTAACTAACTTAGCATACACCGATTTTAATAGGACTTCCACTGGCTGATAGCTGAAGGTATAAGGAGTAATATAGTTTACTTTTACTAAGGTTGAGGAAGCCGAGGGCAAAGCTATTATTAAATATGGGTCAAAGGTATATTTTAGTTACAACAGTATCCACAATTCCTATTTCAAGTCACATTTTTGAAGTATGGAATAAAAAAAAAACTCCACTACAAACATTGCTTAATATAGAAATGCAATAATAATAGGTAGCATCAATTAATAGTAAATAAATTATTTTTGCATCTTAACCGTCCATGTTAGGACGTCTGCTTAATAATAATAATAATATTTATGTTTAAAAAACATAATTACATCGAAGCACTTAGATAGGTAACGCAGTAGTTTAATATTAAACTGAATCAGACTGAATAACAGTGCAAGAATGTGCAATAGCCCCCACACTAGGATTCCCTTAACAGTTGTCCGTACTCATGTTATATGTCAATGTCTTGTCCTGAACAGATAGACGGTCAATCTCAAGTAGTCCAGCAGCAGATGAACATGTCTCAGCACGACTCGACGCAGCAGCATCACCAAACGGTCACTGTCGTCTCTTCGATGCCCAACTCAATGGCTCATCAGGTATGTTTCTCTGGCCTTGTGTTTAGATTAATATTATTTTATTTATTTCTCTCACAATACAGTCAGCGCTGAAGTTTTTTTTATGACACTATAGTGACGGGTCGAGCTAACGGCCCACCTAGTGTTAATCGCCGCCCATAGACAACAGCAATACCGCTCAAGTCCTCTCCACCAAAGTACGAGATGACTCAAGTCGCATTGCGTTGCGTCCATCACCTCGAGACGGGGATGTTACGTCTCATGCGCCTGCAATTTCGCCGGCTACCCACTACTCCCTCCCACTGGAACACATCAACACGAGTGCATCACTGCTTGGCGGCAGATTACTAGGTGTGGTGGCAGTACTTCTCCGGGCGAACTTAGCACAAGTTCTACTCTAGTTAAATCTCCGAATTAGACGATTTTTCTTTTGATTTTATATAGGTGGCCCATTAACAGGAATCGTGCGGCTCAAATAATTCGCGGTCATCGAGTATAAGCGCGGGCGCGGGCGGGCGATGCGCCGAAGCGGGAGAGATATATAAACGTACAGATGCAACGGTCCACTTGGGCGAGATGCGTCACACGAGGAAATAGCTGACGCGCACTCATCGTACGGTTCCTTACCAATGAAACGAATGTAACTAAGATGCGATTGCGCTCGTTCACGCTCGTGGAAGTTCTCACTGTTCGCGCATAAGTCGCTAGGTAGACCGCTGAATTAATATCCGCGCGCTTGTCGATTTTATTTAGTAGCAGTAGAACTTGTGCCAAGTTCGCCCGGAGAAGTACTGCAACCACACCTGGTAATCTGCCGCCAAGCAGTGATGCACTTGTGTTGCTGTGTTCCGGTGGAAGGGAGTGGATGCCGGCGAAATTGCAGGCGCATGAGACGTAACATTCCCGTCTCGGGGTGATAGACGCAACATAATGCGACTTAGATCATCTCATACTTTGGTGGAGAGGACTTGAGTCGTATTGCTGTTGTATATGGGCGGCGGTTACCAATTAACCGTCAGCTCGATCCACTACACGAATTATATAAAAAAAAATGTAAGGCGTTTGAGCGCATCGTGCCCCAGTGGTACAGACTCTGAGTTTTCAATTTGGAGGTCGTTTGTTCAAATCCTGACACGCACCAGTGAGTTTTCACAGCAAGTGCACTACTACTAGCCAAGTCACTCGTTCTGTCGAACCAATGTGGTGAAAGTATTTTAAGTGCGCCTCGAAGAGGCTTCTTTCGTGCACTTGACACATGTCTTCGATTTTATTGTTGTAGGACGTGCCGGTTTCCTCACAATGTTTTCCTTCACCGTTTTGAAAAGGTGGTATTCCGTTTTTTCATTGATCGTCGGTATTTGAACCTGTGACCTCCAGATTGTAACTCGAGGTCAGTAGCTCTGTGCCAACACTCTCTCAGTGCACTAAAGGTGTCACATAAAGGAGGCGTAGTTTAATTCTTTCAGCACACTGGCTCGATAAGTCAAGTGAAGTGATTAGTAGAAGTACTTGAAAGGTCGAAGTTCAGTTGGACGCAATTTGACCTTACATTATCCCTTTCTCGTTACATTTTCTCTCTAAAATCTCACTTACATTCGTATACTACATCTGTCGAAGATATTCGTATTATATCTGTGGGTTAGACTATTGAGGGAACGTAGATGTGACGGGGTCAGCTCGCCGCCGCCATTGTTTTCTCACGAATAACTTGGTTAACACTTTCTTCCAGTAATTCATTCTTTAATATCCAGCAGCCAGATAAGTCACTAACAAGTCCGGGCGTTCACATTCTTATCTTGTGGCGTATCCAGGTATCCTAAGTATGTGACAATCGAAGCCTAACTTCAAATCTTACGGTAAACGGCATGACCGCTATATTATGTAACTTTCAAGTTATTATTTTGTTACGTTTTCTTTTAACTTTTCACGAGATTTGTCGCCTACTGATCGCATTCAAACACAAATAGTTTATTTTATTTGTATTCCACGTAATAGTCTTCCCATAACCTCACAGCTCAGTTGGTGGTAACCCTGCCTTCTGAGCCGTAGGTCGTGGGTTCGATTCCCACCCAGGTAAAACAATTGTATGATGAACATAAATGTTTGTTCTGTGTCTGGGTGTTAATATATATTACGGATACATATGGATATTATACAAATAAATAAAATTTGAGTGTCTGTTTGTAATATTAAAATAACCGCTTTTTACTGAGTGCATATGGATGTATACAAGGTACATATACCAAAACATTTTTTTTTTACATTTTGGTCTGTCTGTTTGTTCCGGCTAATCTCTGAAATGGCTGGACCGATTATGACGGGACTTTCACTGCTACTTTTCCGAGGGTTAAAATAGGGGTGCGGGATAAAACCGAATTCCACGCGGAGGAAGTCGCGGGCAACAGCTAGTGAGTATTATATCAGTTGTCTGGTTCCCATGATACAAGCTATACGTCGCTTACTTTGGGGCTAGGTGGCGCTGTGTGACATGTCCATAATATTTATTTATATTTTTTATAAAGTATATTATAATGCACAGTTAGGTGCATAGCCTGACATATGAGAACACGGCCGTTGCTGACTTCACCCTTCTGTAGAGTACTCATTATGTTTGTCAGCAGTTGGAAACAACAACTATGGGAGCGTAATACGATCCAAACGACTAATGAGGGACTGATAATCTGCATACTTAGATTTCTGCTCATGCACACATCGATTCAGTTTTCTATGAAACGTTTACCAAGATGGCCGGTCCGTTGTGCTACATTTCATCGTTATTACTTTTCCGTAACGGCGTTAATCATAAACATTTGGAACCGCAAACCCCTGCAGAACTTAAGGTACGTTTTGTAATAATTATTTCATACAGTTACATCGCGTTTTACATAGTGTACGGTCCTGGCTTGCGGGTTATTGAGGACTTAATATCTGGAAGAAAGTATTAGCTGAGTTAATAGTGAGAAAAAAATGACGTCATCGTCCCACTATAGTGACCCATAGCCCACAAGGTGAATAGTAGCCCACTGCGGGTCTGCTTACCCCTTCGAGGGTAAAGGCGTTAATTTATGTATGTACACGTTTTAACAATTTCGTAATAGGTACATATTAACCACTGTGTGAAACAAAAACAACTTATGTAACTTCACCTTTACTTATTTATTAGAAAAACGTGGGTGGTGACATGTGCTCAAGTAGAAAATGATTTGCACAAAAGGAACCTCTTTGAGGCGCACTTTACTTTTCACCTCAGTTGTTCGAGAGAGGTGCCATGAGGTAGTAGAAGAGTTAGCAAACTAACCTTCTTCGGTAAACTGCGTCGGCGATGCTTCAGACACACGTTCCTCATACAGGGTGTTATTCCAGGTCCAACAACAACAACAGGCGGGGGGCAGTATCCAGCAGCAATCTGGGCAACTGCCCAGTATGCCACCGCTGCACAGCCTGCCACCTAACACACAGCAACCGCAGCAGATCAGGTGAGTGCATCATAATCAAAAGTTTTTTTTTATGTGATATAGTTATGGAACAAGCTGGTGGCCCACCAGCAATACGGCTTGGGTTCACCCCATGCCTAGGTAAGACAAGACCCAAGTTGCATCGCATCGATTGGCAGCATTTGATTTGATCAGATCCAGCGGTTCTATATCGGCCCATAGCCGCTGAGCGCAAGCTGTACGTGAGCGTTGCCCATTGCCAAACGTTTCCAAGTCATTTCTTTATGAATTCTATGGAGATAAAGTTTTTGACTCTGACTTTGACTTTGACTCAGAACAAAAATTGTTTTCGCCACACAAATGCTTGCTTATCCTGGGTGGGGATCGAACCCACGACCCAAGCGCAGGTGGCATAGTTACTACCAACCGAGCTGTGAGGCCAGTCAAGGATAAATTAATAGATGACACATCTTATTTTTATCCGAGAAGAACTTTATCTATCTCCTCCTAAGTTTTCCTGATGAATTTTGCTGACGAGCAGAGTTTTCGGGTATTATCATCAAATAAATATTTATATATCGATTTGTCATTTTCCATAACATCATCAATTTCATCGTTCCAAGTTTAATTTTGTAAGCGAGCTTATATTGGCAAACAAAGCACTTAGCCATTTTATACAAACCGGTATACAGTTTATTAGCTGTATATTGCCACGCTAAAAGCTCACACATAGGGCCTAAACCGGTAGTCGGGTAACCTGACCATCATTACTATGTTACTAAATCTCGAATCGATTGAACACAACTCCGGTCCCTTCTGTGTGCGTGCGTGCGTGTGTGTGTGTGTGTGTGTGTGTGTGTGTGTGTGTGTGTGTGTGTGTGTGTGTGTGTGCGTGTGTGTTTGTGGTGATTCGATATCCGAGAGAAAACCATATGGTTTTACCGATGTCTACTGGTGTGTGTTTAAGAATTTGAGACTTTGCTTTTTAAGAGAATTCAAATATTGACTAAACCGTCACGCCAAAAGAATAACTGTTCGTGATGTTAAATTAATAACATTATAAAAAAAAGAAAAAAACAAACAAAAAAAAGACTTGCGGTCTACATGTATTATTTGGCTCGAAATATAGTAGCCAAAGTAAACTTCCTACTTAAGCTTACGCCCTTAATTCTATAAGAACCGCCTATTAGACAACTGCCAGGTTTCCCGAGATAACCTACGATGAACCTTCAAACCTTACGATACGAACTCGAAAAGAAAGTGCGACTATTCTAGACCGAAGCTCGTCTATAAATACTAAGTTGCATGGTATAAGTCTTGATGGGGTCGCGTGTAGATCTATGCGTCTTGCATATTGCATAAATGTTACCTGCGTGCTTGGAAGTCGTTAAAAATCCTTTTATGTCTGGGAAAACTATGAATTGTTATTGCAGATTGAAGTTATCATAGTGAGTCAGACATCTATGCGCATACCACGCAATAAATAATACACTGCAAAAAACTTCTTTTAAAAACCCAATTTATACAAATTCATTCAAATGCGGAACGTTGAACGCATATATAAATATACATATACAATTTGTCACAACTTTAGTAGTGCACGGACGGAGTGACGGAAATCAGATTTTTCCAAATGTTTCCTTACAAATTCTTCAGTACGAAAGGAAATCATTTCACTTCACTGGTTGGAGAGAACCAGTGACTCGACTAGTAGTAGTAATCAGTAAAACTCACGGTTTCAATATGCAGTAAGAAGACTGGGAATTCACATGCATTTGTACCAATCAGTACTTTTATTTATTTAGGGAAGACTTACAGCTCATAAAAACATAATAAAACATAAGGCATAATAACAGGTCTTTACTTTTTTTTATACTTTATGCCTTAGAAATAATAGTTTGCCCCGTTTAACCATTTTTTTGTTATAACCTGGTAGTGTTTGTAATAGTGTGTCTATGGACAAGCCAAGATCAAAAAGTAAGGCACTATTCATTTATTCGAAAGAATAATTGCTTGTTTATAACCAGTTTTATTCCATTATTTTTATAAGAGAACTCATAATTAAGAAGATGAACGCATAAAGTTCCTATATTTAAAAGTTTCAATGAGTCAATTGCTTTCAATCTAGTACTCTTTTAAAGCATTCGTCTGAATTGATACGATTTGCGTAAAAAGTAATGTTGAAGGAATTAATTTAATCGTTTAGAGTCACTACACACGACTCTGATGTTCGAATTTTATAACCGCCATTTTTGTTTTATTATTGGTATTCTGGCGTTCTTGTTTATTCAATATTACAGTTACAGGCAGTTTCAAAACACTGTGGAATGTTTTCAAAGATATTTCCTCCCTCTACAGAGTAAACAAACAACATAATACGATCTTATCCCTAAATAGTCAGACCAATCATCAGATATTGGGATCAGTCAATAATGTGATTTTTTCCCATAAAACTAATCGAGCCAATGTACTGGCCACATTATAAACATTAAAAGTAAATAATTAGTACCTACGGAGCCCTACCTACTACCTACTCTAATACTCCTAACTACGTAATAAAAATAATGTAGCATATTCATAACTTATGAGACTTGTCCAACTTTTTGCGTACCGTAAACAATTAATACGTCGATAATTAATATTATTACGACGTAACATAAGTATAATACGTAGGGTGCATTCTTCGTTCTTTTGTAAAGGTTTTCGTTACGTTCCAGAATTGTAACTTAACATTTTAAGTATGTATTTATCGAGTCTGGGGTCAAATATCTCAAACATATTAATTGCCATCAATCAGAATGCCATTAGTTAATAAAAAAAAACCGACAAAATTGTTTAATTTTTTTATTATTTCTTGTACAATATCGAGGAATTTTCGTTTATTGATTATATTTACTTGCTACCTCGAAGGCCAAACTTGATATTTACTGTTTCCTTAGTGCGGAATGGGGCCACAGCAGAGTTCAAGTGATCCAGCAACCGCTACAGAACAATGCGTATCTACAACAGCTGTACAACGCGCAAGGCCCACTCCTCATGCCGGGGAACATCGCGCTACACCCCGGAATCAATTCACAACAGATACAAGTAAGTCCATATCTAACGCGATCCTATCTGTCTTGCGAAAAAAGGAAGCCCTCCATTAGGAGTTTCTGTCTGTTCTTACCATGGACGGTCGGATCGGATAGGGTTTGAACAAGTCTCAAACTTAGCGATTATACGCGTGACCTTATGTTTTGAATATTATTGACGTTTCCGAGCCATTTCTTTATGAATTTTATGGAAATAAAGTTTTAGACTTTGACTTTCAGAACCGTAGTGTTAATTGTTTCTTGTTTAAATTATCAATATCTAGTAAGCTGCATCTACGATTTCGTGCTACTATACTCGTCGCGTCGGTCGGCGTGTTGAGTATCCGACTTTGTTCGACAGGATTCCATGTGCTTGGTGCAATAACGATTGCTTAGAACTACAACATCCGGATAACAGATGTATTGCTTATGGTATACATTGTATTGTGTTGTTTTTGGGTATAATAAATACTCATTCTTTCTTTCTATGGTCCCCATAACAGTTACTGCCTGTAAATAAGAACCTTTTGCAGTTAACAAACAGGAATAAGAAACGTACTCCATGACATTTATATGGGATTATACCTCTAGTACTGGGCATAGTTTGAATCTGAATTCTTTCACTTCCTGGATTTTATGTGTTTCTAATAAAATTCTATTATATTCTACTCGAATCACGGGCTCTTTCAAACCAGTGTGGTGAAAGGGTTTTAAGTGCGCCTCAAAGAGGCTCCTTTCGTGCACTTGACACATGTCTTAGAATTTCTAGGACGTGCCGGTTTCCTCACGATGTTTTCCTTCCCCGTTTTGAGAATGTGGTATTGCGCACATAAATCTTTCAAGCGAAAAACTCATAGATGCACGCCGGGATTTGAACCAGCGACCTCCGGATTGAAACTCGGGGTCAGTACCACTAGACCACCACGCTCTCAATAAACTCATTATCAGTGATTCCGTTATCAGACAGGACCTACCGCGTCGAGTCAACCGGCTGGGGAGCGAGAGATAGGGAATAGGATTTCCACTTCGGGGAAAATGATTGTACCTATGATCGCCATATTTGTGAGGGGTTGTTACCTGGGTTACCGAGGGGGTGTGCTAGTTGGGATTAGAGCTGTGTGTACGAAGGCTGGGTGTTATTGTTTTCAGAAGTGATTCGCAAAACTGATGGCTATGTGTGAAAGCTTTAATGTTTTTTTGTAGATATCACTTCTGAAACTATCATTTTGTAGATATTCAAGGTAATTTGGTAGTTATTGAGTGAGGAATAGCTTGTTTGGTAATTGTGAGGCTGTTTAATAAAGCACGATTATGTTTGCAGTATTTTACGATTGGTACAGGCGTATTTTCACTGCGGGTAACACTAGCTCGCTATTGCTTCCTAACGAAAAACTCAGTCGTTCCATACATCATTGCGTAATAAATCTTTAGCCAATATATTTACAAATCTCAATAAATTATTTGATTACATTTATATCAATTACTTTGGGTATCGAAAATGATTACAAAATTTATTTTAATCCTAGATCACATAATACGAGAATACACGTGGCGAGAGCAACGAACCTATTAAAGGGCTTTAATTCCTAATCGAAGTTCTATGTTCCCCTTAAGCATCTTACAACATAGAAACTGCATTAACAATGATGGAAGTCCTGAACCAAGTTTCCATGAAATATTAGCTTTCTAGTGGTAGGTGGTTAAAGAAATAGAGCTGACGAGGCTAATAATGCAAACGAACTGCAACAAGCTGGTGGAATAGTTTTGTCTGTATGTACCTAAGTGTTTAAATGCTCTACAATTTTAATTAATATAATTATCAATAATAATATAATATTGGTGGACATTTCACACAGCGCCATCTAACCTCAAAGTAAGCTAAGCATAGCCTGTATCATGGGAACCAGACAACTGATATAATACTTATACTTTTTTTGAAATACATACATATTAACCCAGAACAAACACACCCAGACACAGAACAAACATCTATTACGTCACTCAAATGTTTGTCCTGGATGGGAATCGAACCCACGATCTACAGCGCAGAAGGCAGGGTTACTACCAACTTCTGTGGTGGTCCAATCAATGCTGAAAGATGCAAACTCGTGGTCTGCGGTGGTTACTTTCAGCGAAAGAGTCATCTCGCAAAAAAAGGAGGCTGCGGAAAGTGAGCGGGAAATCACCACTGACCTCCCAATCCGAAGAAAGAGAGCTGGGCGTCGGAGGAGAGACTTACACGCTCTTCTCCGACCCCCATAACAGAGGTTTAGACGGTTGTCATGAGGATGGCAATCGTCGAAAAAAACGACCTCGAGGAGAAGGCGCACGAGTGTTCCCGTGCGCTTTTCAAAGATCAGAGCTAGGAGCGGCCTAAGCTCTAGCTATTTTATAGTTTTGGGGCTTTGAAAAGAGCCAACGCCGCCGGGGCTGTGGAGGACTATTTATCCGCACCCGGAGCCCCGTAAGCAGGCGAGATGGTGGCCCGAGGGGTTTAGCCGGTAGGAGTCCGGCATAACCGACCTTGTTTCCCTCTTCTGCAACAGTGGGTATCCAATGAGGATCCCACTCGGATAAAAAAAAAAAGGGTTACTACCAACTGAGCTATGAGGCCAGTCAGTAGTTAGTTATGTTGCCTCTACTATTTTAGTACGCTAGTCAAATTGAACGGTCACGGTAACTTAGTACTTTTTTGTTGTAACGAGCGCCTGTAGCGTGTTAACACACGAAGTGTAATGGCAGTTTTTCATAGAACTCCGAGCCCACGGTTTCACACGCGTCGACTTCAGTATTGTGGTATACGTGGTTTATTCATTTTTAATCAATAACCTTAATTAAAGTAGCCTTAATTACTTCTTATAACATCAGATATCTGTCTGTAAAGTCTCGTAAAATCGGTCCAGCCGTTTCGGAGATTAGCCAGAACAAACCGACAGACAGAACGACAAAATTTTTACAATTTGTTTTTTTTTGTTATGACCTGCATTTAGTAAAAAGCTGTTATTTTGACATTGCAAACATAAATTTAAATATTTTATTTGACGAATGTAGAGAAAACACAGCACCTAAAATCATTTAGGGTGAGGGAGAAAAAAAACAGATATTTAAAAAAAAATACTTTCTATATTAATCAAAATGTTGCCCACTATCGACTTTCACACTTCAACAAATTTCAACTTCCCAATATAATGTTTGCATAGCATTGATAGTACCTCGTTGGTTTACAATAAAAAAAAACATTATGGAGATTTCCGCTAATCTACTGATTTTGTTTTGATTTTTTGCGACTGATAAAATTTTATTATTATATTTTCCTGAAGGTTCAAATACTAAGTCTCTTGTCCTAATCCTAAATATTAAATGAATCATGCTTCCTTAAAAGCATTTCTTTGAAATTCTTAAATTATAACCGGATTAATATCCCTCATTTCATTCAAATTTACCGGGTACTTTTACCGTTTCGACTTATTTCATGTTCCAAGAAGAAATTTGTTCATATCTTTCCAAATGAATAAAGCAGAAAATATGAATACAATGATTTCTTTGTTTTTTTGCTAAATGATTCGTTCTCCGTAAAATATTAGTCTAACTTCACGTGAAGTAATGGGGCTTATGGGGATATTGAAATCCGCACTTAATTCAGGTTCGACTCTCATTCATGAACTTTAACTGGTAAAGGAATTATTGGATGAATAACATACGGGACGTTATACTTCCAAATTTTGAGGGCCTGAATAGGGACCTAATTAGCGAATGGAGGAAGGAGGACAATCTACACCGGAAATATTATATGTAGGTATACGAATAATAAGAATATTAACGACTCTTACTGTTTCATCTGGCTGTTTCAGAATACAAAACTATCTATAACTTAATAACGATTTTTTACAATTCCTAATGCAAGAATGTTATGGGCAGAGGTTACCATTTAACACCGTACTGGTTAATAATGAGTGCACAAGTAAATAAATAAACAAATAAACACCAGGTCCTTCATCCTTAACTTTATCACATGTTGTGATGCCTTTTGCCCTCAAATTGCTATTCATTAATCGATATTATTTTGATATATGTACTGGCAATTGCTTTCTCTAAAAAAATCCTTTTTTAAGTTACCGCATATTCTTGTTTAAATAAATTCATTCCGTTACAACTGTTTTGATAAGTGTGGGCATTTGTTTATTTTTATTTGGACTTTTTCATGATCTTTTTGGTGGCGGATAGATCGGCGAATATTGTGTAGACAAGATCGATAATGGGTTAAGTTCACTGCATTACTGCAGCAACAAAGGTGTACTCTCGAGTAGAGTCTTGAATTTCTGATTTCAAGATGTTTTCCTTAAACATATTTAGATCATGGTATTGCGCAAACATAATTTCCATGACTATAACCCATTTTTGCACCTCTGAATTGAAACTTGCGGTCCCTCTCATCAATCGTCGTTATACAGAAATCCTTCATAATTAAATGTTAAAGTTTTTGCCCCAATAATGTGTTCTGAAAACACGAGCTACATAAGCGCCTTGCGTGCGAGTTGACGAAGTATATAGCAGGTTGCCCACCATAAATTACTGCGGTACTTCAAACCGCAAATGAGTCATGGCATTTGAGATGTGAAAAGAATGCTTCCACAGGTGATAGCGGCCGGGAAGCCGTTCCAAGGCGGCCAGCTGGCACCACACATGCTCACCCAAGGAAAACAAGTGCTGCAAGGGCAAGCTGGTGAGTTGTGACAACCCTATTGTACTTACTTCACACCTCGATGATCTCGTGATCCACGTCTGATGAGATTCAATGAATATTCCGAGTTCTTCTTGCATAAGTTTCGTATGATCTCAATTCTTAACGGTACTCCGTGCGAGAAGATTTTAAAGTATCAAAAGTAAAGAAATATATGTGCCATATATTTACTGTCAATGATTAATGTAAAAATGTTTTGTTTGTACGTAACATAACTGTTAATTAAATTGAGATTATACGTTTCCTGGAATGACAAATATTATGAATTGATGAAGTAGATAATAAGAAACTTACACAGAGTTATTTTAAATTCATACGTAATATACGAGTTATTTTAATGATTCTTTGTCGTGTATTTCTAATTTGTTTATAAAGATAACTGAAAAATTAGAAAATATAACTTTGATAAGTATTCAAAGTTAGATAAAGTACACAAAGTACTCAAAAAATAAAAAATCTTCAATTATTAATTATACTCTATCAAAAGATGTTGGTTATTATGTTAACCATAGTCATTATATAAATTATATAAATCATATAAATATAATTTTATGGTCAGTAATTAAGTTTAAATAATATTAATGAAATTTAATACTATTTAAGTTTTAAAAGAAGCATGCTTTCAATTCAATACCTGGCTTAAAGGCAAGTATAACGATTATTTAAATTAATGATGGGTAATGCATGAATCAAGAGCAAATAGTCCAGTTATCATTTCACCGGCCTTTTGCTGTATTACCATTGGGTAGTAAGTATTCATAAAGTATTATCTATCTATCTATTCATCAGTTAGAAAGCTTTTTGCAATGATTGATGTCGAAAAGGAACATACACAAAATTTAGTATTTCAGTAAACTTTACAGGTCTCACCTATCAGGAACAAGGTTTATAAAACTTTCCTTTGTTTCGAGTCTCGTGATTTGAATATGTGATTGTGTATCATTTGGGAACAACCATTCGTTTTTTGATTATTATTTTTGTTTTAAAGCAATATTTTAATTGGCATTTCGTCAGTCTGGTTAGAGTGTTTGCTTGTCTATAACGCGTCTTTTCAACAAGTGGCTTTCGAGTGAACGACCCGCTACGAAATGTATGGGAATGACGATGAGAATGAAACAGTGTTTGTCAAAACCTTACGTTATCTCCATACAATTTTATAGTAATGAATACACAATTGTACGCACCGATTTCGTTCTGGGAACACAAACCATTTTTTCACCGTACTCCGGACTCTATTTGTTGAATGAGTTTTTGTTTTATTTCACATAGGTATATGTATAAAAATCTGCTCGTTCGGCACGGACAAATGCGTATTCACTTTTTGTTTCATATATAACTGGAAAGCTTTTTGTCATGAAGGCAGTTTTTCCCTTTGTTAATGTAAATGAGCTTTACTCAAAGATTTATTGGTTGTGGCTTTTTGTATAGCTATCCGATAGTAATTGATTAATTGCGGTTAAACGCAACGTTTTAATTAAATATCTTATTATAACTATGAGCTGTAAAAAAGTAAGGCTTATTTTCCCTGACAACGATAGGTATTTAGTTATTTACGATCACGTGCCTGTAATAGATTTAACTTTGATCGCAGTAAATGTTGAATCGAAAGAGAGTCTTAGTAATGCCCAAAGCTTGTAAATAATTATTAATAATCCAGTAACATTATTTTCTGCACAGTCTCATTGATTTGTCGTATCCGAATTGCAACCATCTAAGCGTTAAAATATGGCTACTTCGTTCCCTACTTCTTTTCGTAACTGTAAAACATCGCTAACGTTTATACGATTTGAGCTTGTCTAAAGCACGATCGCCAACTTAAAAGAAGCTTCTTTTTTAACTCAGTAATATAGGGAGTTATATTCAAACCGAATGATAAGAACTCTTTAAAATTCATATGTATAGCATAAAATAAAAAGACCCTCTTTTCTGCAATGGAGCTATTCACAGTTCCACGCCAAGACTATTGTTCAATGAAGTTGAAAATCGTCTTATGCACAACTAAATTAACTAATTAAATTTCTAATCCGATTAAAATAACCGGGATTTCCATCGTTTTGAATGTCTTTGTACTCTTACAAGCTTAAATGTAAGACCCACTATTGTGAGGGTCTAATTGGGTTTTTCTGCGACAGCTCCATTTCCTGGATACACCACGATACCGGCGATCCCAACCACACAGAATCAAACATTCGTGTTCAGCCCACTCAGTGTGATCAACTCACAGCCAAGCATACTGCCGGCGCACTCTCAGGCCACGGTCTCCGGCATCGGTCAGCAGAAGCAGGGAGAAATGCATAAAGTAAGTGTCCATATACAACTACACTTGTTTTCACCGGATGAGAGCCTTCCGCACTCATTTTTATAATAGTAATAATATTGTTGGCCAATTCATACAGCGCCGTCTAGCTCCAAACTAAGCATAGCTTTTACTATGGGAACAAGACAACTGATAGAATAAATATATATGCTTTTTTTTGTAAATACATACATATAATACATATTAAACACCCAGAAATACTACCACGAATTTAAAGACCTCGTTAACGCTGTTCAAGACATCGATGGCCAACAGCTACAATGTCCACTCAAAAAAACCAGTAAATAAACTTACATCATAAACATCACTAAATCACTTAAAATTATTATAATTATTATTAAACACTTATTATGTTGTTTGTGGGAATCGAACCGACGGTGTACAGCGCAGAAGGCAGAGTTACTACCAACTTTGCTGTGAGGCTAATCAATCGCTTTCTTCGTTAAATGTATGTGTCTACTCCCGATTTTAAAGCAGATTAGTTCTTATATTAACAAGGTATTTTGCCACTATAACTAAAATAGGTAGTTAATAACAATAACTAGGTTTTTGATAGCTAACCCTTATCAGTTATTATGCATTATTGCTAAATTTCATCCAGATCCTTTCAGTAATTCCGGCGTGGTTGAATAACAAACATCCATCCAAACTTTCGCATTTATTTATATATTTATTATTATATTTTTTTTTTTTTATTGGTTGTCAAATGTAAAAATGTTTTATGTATTACCCTAATTTTTCAGGTTGTTTTAAACACGTGGGTCTTGTTTTACGGTACCTATATATTTTAAGTCATATTTTTAAAGATAAGAAAAAGAAGATACTCATTGTGCCAAAATGTAAAGTCTGCGTTCCATGGGGGAAGTGTACTATAAACCGTAACCTTTGCGGCCTTAAACATCCATTATTCATTTTCTACGAAAACTACCATTGTTTAGTCTGTCTGTAACGTTTATAATCTAAATATGTTGTTTCTCTAGTAAGGACCGCGCTCTATGGAATAATAATCCCTTGTTCGTTTCTAACGCTTTTCCGATTTGATGCCTTCAGGATGAATCCTATTTGTATGAGTATCATCATAATGTAGAATAAAATAAATAGTGCATAAATAATAGTGTCTTATTCTTGAGGAATGGAGTTTAATTAAATACGAGATGTTTCTATGAAAAAGTTATCTAGTACTGGGCCCTCACGCGGCTATAAACGTGTCACAAACTAATAAATCACATAAAAGATTAGCACATAGTAACGGCGGAAGTGTCCCCTTACGAGGTATTGCCGCTTGCCTTTGTCATCGGATCCCGGCTTGCCAATCGATAAGACTACAATGGTAGAGCTAGCGTATTGTGGAAGTACCTACCTACCGGATGTGCCCTGTTGAGGCATGAGAAACAATGTGATAAATGGGCATTATAATACGAATCAAAACGAGTATAGGTAGATTCTCGTCATAAATATTAATGGACATTTTACAGCGATCTAGTTCCAAAGTTTAAGCATAACTTGTAACATGGGAACCAGACAACTGATATACATACGTACTTACATAATTTTTTGTTGTAAATGTACTTACACTACTAATATTAACACCCAGACACAGACCAACATCTATGTTCGTCAAACAAATGATTGTCCTGGGTGGGAATCAAGCCTACGACCTCAAGTTCAGAAGGCATGGTTACAACCAACTGAGCTGTGAGGCCAGCCAATGATCATGTATTTTAATAATCGGAATAAATAAATAAATATGTGGTTTACATGAATAGATTCAAAATATTAATCACACTATCAACTTAACACAATATAGATTCTATACAAAAAAAACATAAATCGAAGTTAGCGATGTCTCTCTGGATAAACTTGTACTAGTTATTGGGGAAACTGTGTCCCGGACCACAGGGACTAAACTTCTCATTACATCAAATAATGATCTTCGACATAAAAGCTATAATTACGAACGGCAATGACTTAATTGCTGAAAAGAGCATATCACAGTCCGAGAGTCCTTTTAATGAACCAGTCAAGTTTGCGTTACTATGTTCCGGTTTGAAAGGTGTGGTTGCCGGTGAAATTACAGGCACAAGAGACATTCCACCTACACGTCTCAGGTTTACGGGCGCATACGATGCGACTTGGGTCTTGTCGTACCTAGTAAGGGAGGACCCAAGTCGCATCGGTTGTTATGGGTAGAGGTTACCACTTAACACCAGGTGGGCCGTCGGCTCGTTCCGTAACTGTATCACATAAAAAAAAGTCAATCAGCCAGTTCAGCCTGCCACGCGTGATAAACGGCTCCGAATATTGCAAATTTCTGAGCAAGACGATAGAAAAAATAAACCTAATGAATAATCAAATTATAATACCCCTGAAATGTCAGTGAACGGAATGATTACATGTTAATACAAAAAATTACGCGCTGCAAGTTCAAATAGGTATTTTTTTTTACATCTCGAAACATTTATGCGTTCATTTTTGATTGAACTAAAACAGCGTATTTGCCATTGTTAGGTAGTAGACTAGATAGCTTTTGTAGGCTTCCTTTCATTGTATATATGAATACCTCTAAATTAAGATGAAAAAGCCTACTCGAATACTAAAAACTCAAGCTATGTTTTGAAACCAAACGTGTAACTTTACAACCTCGGGACCTTCTACATTGGTAGGGCCAGGTAAAGAAACTGTGTTCTGAGATGAAACTGAACCGTTTTTATAATTGCTACGAGTTTTTGTAGAAGCTTTGTATCGTGTTAGGTAGTGATAGGTATTTTAAATTCGATGATGTTGGCGGTTACAGGTTATTTATAGTAGCAAATAGGACAAGTTCGTCCAAGGCAGTACTACCACCACACCCATTTATATCACCAAGCACATTCGCTTTACTGTGTTTGAGTCTGGTTGCTGATGATATAACATGCAATTGAGATATTCCACCTTCAGGACTCAGAGCTACGGACGCATACGAATACGACTTGGTGCTTGTTCTACCTAATTAGGGGAGGATCCAAGTAATATTACTAAGTATGGACCTGACAGTTAACACCAGATGGGTCACGTGATCGTTTCGTAACTGTGCCACATAAAAAATATCTTTATTCCTCACAGATTCTCCCGTAGGTATGTTTCCATCTTGTTCTACCAGTTTATCTTAATAAGTATCATTCGTATAATAAATCCTACTTTAACCCACCTCCTTATTTTCTTCGAAGCAATCAAAGACAGGCCTCACAGCTCAGTTCGTAGTAATCCTGCCTTCAATGCTGTAGGTCGTGGGTTCGATTCCCACCCAGGACAAACATTTGTATGACGAATATAGATTGTGATAGTTTATTCTGTGTCTGGGTCTGTATATACTATATGAATGTATTTACAAAAAAAAAATAGTATCATAAGTTGTCTGGTTTCCATGATACAAGCTACACTTATCTTACTTTGGGGCTAGATGGCGCTGTATAAAATGACCAACAATATTTATTTATTTAATCTGTTATGCTATGGCCCCGATGTTTCCAGTGTGGTGGCAAGGTGACGGGTGGAAAGGTTGGCAATACTACGACTGGTGGTCAAACCGTTCAAGCTCAGTGTGTTCAAGTGTCGCAACCGGTGCTTGGGACTCAACAGCCCACCCAAGCGCAGATTATCAGCCCCTTGAATGTAAGTTGGTCCATCAGCTCAATAGTCGTGTCGCTGGCTCTCTCAAATGTGGTGTAACGATTAAAGTGCGCCCCAATGAGGCTCCTTTCGCGCAATTGAGACGTGCCGTTTCCTCCCGCTGTTTAGCTTTACCGCTTTGAGGACTTGATTTTGCACACATTCGTTTTTCAAGTGATTGATGTCATTGGTGCACGTCTGGATGTGAACCAGTGATCTCCGGATTGAAATCCGGGTTTTTATCACTTAGTCATCAGTATTTTCTAGTTCTAAGCTTCACCGAATTTTTGCATACTAGGCATTATACTAGATCACTTGTATTTCCGCCCTAAAATAATACGAGGGAATGGTGCGAAAGGAGCCTCTTTGAGGCGCACTTAAACTCTTTCACCACACTGATTCGAGGGAACTGGGAACCAGTAACTCGAACAGTAGTATAATATAAATCTTGTTTATAGCATGAATGTCATAATACAGTAAAAAAGAAAGTCAATTGGGACTTCACATGCAAATCAATCAACGAGATTGAGAGTATCGCTTATATTGCGTTCAAGTTAGGCCAATCAAACCGTCAGTCAACGGACCCTCAACTAATATGCAGGGGCAGACAATTGCCATAACAAAAGAAACGAAGCATCCACCACTTCATAATCACTATTATCTATCTACGCAGAAGACTATCTACAAAGGTAGCTGCTATTAATTTTTGTATTCATTGTTATAAATGTAAAGTAATATCATGTTATGTAATTACAATAATACGATTAAGTTATGCGCATTGACATAGCTTTCTACATTCGAAAATACTAAGCGCTATGATGATATCTTTTATAGAGCTGTTATTACATTAAATTGTGTACATATTTTTTAACTTGGTCGCTTACAAATCATGCGCTTTTAATGACTTCAAGTGCATGTGCTTATTCCTTTCCTTGAAGTAATTGAGGAGACGGGTGGGTATTGCAGGACATTGGTTGCACATTCGTACTATTCCAGAAACACGTTGATGCAGTCACTATTTGACTACACGTCACGTCTTTAACGAGCAGTAGAACTCACGCCAAGTTCGCCCGGAGAAGTACTGCCACCATGCCCATTTCTGCCGCCAATTGACGCATTCGCGTTACTGTGTTCCGGTTTGAAAGGTGTGGTTGTCGGTGAAATTATAGGCACATGAAACCACCTACACGTCTCAGAGTTACGGGCGCATACGATGCGACTTGGGTCTTGTCCTACCTAGTAGGGGAGGAAGTCGCATCGGCTGTTATGAGCAGAGATTACCACTTAACACCAGGTGGGCCGTCGACTTTTCCGTAAATTTATAACATAAAAAAAAAATTGTCGTAGGCGGGTGGGCAGCCGATGCAGTTCGCTCCATGGCAGATATCCGGAGCCCTACCACAGGTGTGGACGGGGGGACTGCAGGCTGGGACCATCCCGGCCGGCGGCCTTTTGGCGCCAAACCCTACGCTCTTCATCAGAGGCACCCAGCCTGATGCGCCTCCCTCCATGTTCATCCAACACTCGCCGCAGACGAATGTACAGCACAGTAAGTCTCTTATTATACTACACTCACAGTACAAACAGCTGGTCATAAATAAATCAACCCGTCTGTTTAGTTTCGGCAACACATAAGAGATTAAGTTTCATTATATTATATATTTAAGCTTAATTTAGTTTTATCTTTATTATGTACACGTCCTACCTTTATAAAATCGCCTCTCTCCAGCCTCAAAGGTTTGCTGGAAGAGAACTATTTTTAGGGTTAAGCTCGTTTTTGTGCATGTATTTATTACTTATGACTTTTTTGTTTTATGTTTTCTGTGTACAATAAAGAATAAAGGAGATATGATGTAAAGAAAATAAAAGAATCTTCAAGTGGTACAATTAATTAAAAATGTAGATGGAACATTCCCTACCATGCAAAACAAACAGTTTAAAAATATGTTTTTTTGATTTGTAAATTTTTACAAGTTTTTTAAACAAGAACTTTTGTGTGTGACCTATTATTTATTTTATATGAAAATCTCTCTCAGATAACTAGAAAACCGGTGATTTATGGCAAGCAGCGCTTGGATTTACCATCTGGTGGCTATTATAACAGTAAAATACGTGTTTTAAGATATACATCATAACATTTAATGAATTTATTAACGTTCAATGATGTTTAAATAATAGATCCACACTATCTAATTCTATAAAAAGAATATTTTATCATATACACTGATTTCTATTCAGTATTCATGAAATCTCACGCACTTCTATAATATTTCGAATTATACTACAGGGTGGGCCCATAAGTCCTTTGAAATGTAAATTTCGTATGAAATGCATAAGACGCGTGGGAGGGGAGCGGGCGGGGCAAAAACAATGCATTCAGTTTCTGGGAAGTCAGTCACCATGGAGCGTTTCACCGGTGCGGACCGTGCTTTTTGTGTGCGAGAGTTTTATCGGAACAATGATTCGGCAACCATTGCGCGGCGTATATTTCGAGAACATCACAAGCTACACAACTTTAATGACACTCCATCTACTCAAACGATCAAGAATTGGGTTGCTAAGTTTGAAGAGACTGGTTCGACGTTAGATAAACAGCGGTCGGGTCGACCAAGGACCTCACGGACGGAAGAAAACATCGATAGAGTGTTACAATCTGTTCGTGAAAATCCTACCCAGTCTACTCGTAAGCGTTCTAGAACATTAAGCGTATCCAGAACATCATTACAGCGGATTTTGAAGACAGATTTACTTATGCACCCTTACAAAATTCAGTTGGTGCAGGAATTAAAAGACACGGACAGTATCCAGAGACTAAATTACGCAAATGAAATGTTCAGCCGCTTTTCTTCGTTCAATAACATGTTATTCTCTGATGAAGCTCACTTCCATATTAATGGGCATGTAAGTAAACAAAATTGCCGCTACTGGAGCACAGAAAATCCAAATCTTAAACATCAGAAGCCTTTACACAGCCCTAAAGTGACCGTTTGGGTCGCTGTGTCTGCGCGTGGCATCATAGGCCCTTATTTTTTTGAGGACGGCAGAGGTCGCGCGGTTGCAGTTACCTCAGAGCGATATGTAGCGATGATCGTCGACTTTTTTACACCAGAGTTACAGAATTTTCCTGGCTACAATACGCGGACCTGGTTTCAACAGGATGGAGCGACAGCCCATACTTCTAACACCGCTATGCCCGTCGTTCGTCAACTTTTCCCCAACAAAGTGATCTCTCGAAGAGGAGACATATGCTGGCCACCACGGAGTCCGGATCTAACCCCGATGGATTTCTTTTTATGGGGTTATCTCAAAAGCAAAGTTTACGACACAAACCCACGGTCAATTAGTGCCCTAAAAGAAAATATTCGAAGAGAAATGGCGAACATCACAGAACTGACTTGCCGCGCAGTCATCGATAGTTTTAGACGTCGCTTACAGGAGTGCCGTGATCGGAACGGGTTACATTTGGAAAATGTTATTTTCAAAAAATAATTCCCATTTCATGAAGCTTAATATGAAATAAAAATAATTTTGTAATGATTATTAGTTTTTAATTTATTAAGAATTTACAAGTCTAAGGACTTATGGGCCACCCTGTATTTATGTGACCTATTTAAAGATAATGTTTTGAAACAATCTCGTTTTGTCATGGATGGTTCCATATTTATGTAAAACTAGACGTGGACGTGGAAAGCTATGGAAACATTTTATGAATTCGCATATTAATATTTTGACCTACTCACCGCAACTGGTTACGAAATCAGATACTGAAAAGGAGATGTGAAAATTCTTTGATATGGAGCTTAAATAGCTATGTATTTTTGACGGCAAATTACTTTCAAAATTCGTCTTGTAGAGTTATTTCACAGTTTTAACTTTGGTGTTGAGTACGTAACGCACTTAACCAACCATATTGTCCTTCAATCAATCGAAGTCTTTTAAGCCAGGATTAAAGTGAATCTAAAGGGATTCTCACTATTTATTTAATTACTTGCTCTGGATCTGTAGGTCATGAGTCTGGTCTAAAAGTACGACTCATTATACTCATTGTATATTACGACATAATATTTACAAAAATGATCACTCTATGAGCACACCTCTGAGATATTTGTTGCAATAATTATATCACAAAATATAAAATAAAATTCATGAAAAGGAAGACTACTAAATTTGGTTCTTAATAAACGGTAATACAAAGAGAACACAATGTCATTTAAATTAAAATTAATATAATAGTTATAAGCATTTTAAGGGGTTGGTATTTGAAAAATTCAGAAACATGTATTTGAATTTTCTGTAAAGTCTTTGACTCAAGTTCGTAGCTGCTAGGGATTCTTAATTAGCTTACAAACTTATTTAATATTCATAACCTTAAGAGTATTAAAAAAGTTTGGAAGCGCACGAAATATTATGCAATGAAAACATGTGCTTAATAAATTTAAAATATGAAAACTGAACATCCCTTTATTTCGAAGATATATCTAATACTAGCTGTTGTCCGCGACTTCGTCCGCGTGGAATTCGGTTTTATTACGCACCCCTATTTTGCCCCTCGGAAAAGTAGCCTAAGTTACTCCTTGTTACATCAGCTATTTGCCAGTGAAAGTCCAGTCAAAATCGGTCCAGTCGTTTCAGAGATTAGCCGGAACAAACAAACGACGACCACAAAAATTCAAAAAAAAATTGTTTTGGTATATGTACCGTGTATACATCCATATGCACTTAGTAAAAAGCGGTTATTTTAATATTACAAACAGACACTCCAATTTTTTTTATTTGTATAGATAACCATCGGTTGCTAAAAGACAAATCACCAAAAAATTTGGAAATTAACGGTCATTAATCCCGTAAGATCCAATCATTGCTCGCATAAATTTTAATTGGCCATCCGGTGATCTTGACATGTGAGCAAATTTTTCAAAATTAGCCTTTCAGAAACTGAAACTAAGAGTGATATTGTATACAGATACAAGCATCGCTTGTGCAACCGCCACGACTGCGAAGCCGCGCGCTTCAGCCGAAGGCATGTCGAAAGGCCCGCGGCCTCTTTCCAACATCCTTCCGTCTGGAGGCATCAGACCAGCCTCGTCCGTCTCCACTCAGACCAACCAAGCTCAGAACCAGGTAATTTTTACACTTATTCTTTACTTCCGCTTTAGAACGTTGCAAACCCACAGATAATTTGTATCTCTCTGGTATATGACGATGAATTTCTGATATCTCTTTCACAAAGCAGGTTAAATATTTACATTTCAGATGCACTTTCATGTATATATCTGTTTTTATGAGAAACAAAAAGATTATTTATTGTTATTATTGTTATTAATTATTATTATTATATCTTACAACTTTTTGGGTATGCAACGTTGTTAGCAGTATCGCAAAACTAAATGCTAATTTAGCCATTCCTTTTAATAAAACTAACTCGCTCGTAGGATGCCAATCATTTTAATAGAGAGGAACTAGAGCCATCATCTGCTTCGGAGATCGCGTGATTCTATCCAACGCTGTTGCATAAAGCGAAGGGCCGTCTTTTAGGAACTTCACCTCACGCACCAGACGGCTTCGACCACATAAGAGACGATACAATGTAGTCCCATCACTCTCGGTCTAAATAGGCAGTGGAATACTGATTTGTTCAGCAAGAGAAGAAATACCGTTTCCGCGAATCCTAATTAGGAACCCAAAATATACGAAGTGATTTCATAATATTTAATAATTTCAAAATCAATACTGTAAAAACAATGATTCTGATAAAATAATTCTCAGCATAGCGATATATTCAAAGGCACGATAGATTTGGTTTGGCGTAAACTATGGAGCTAATCACCTCATCCAGCGAGGGACATAATTTAAACTTAAGACAAAAATAAAAAAATTGTGGTAAATTAGCCGCATACAAGCCACCAGCCACCATGGTGGCTTATCCAGTCGTCGGTATTTGAAACCCAGAAGATTTTCAATATAGGTGATTGACTGTAAAATTTAGGACAAATGCTGGCGATTTAACGTGCACTCCGAAGCACGGAAGTGGTTAAATGCAAAAAACAGTAAAGTTTATCCATTCAATGACTGGTTTTAACCTCGCCCAAACTGGCCGATCTGTGAAGAACGCTCAGACTAGCGATTCCCGTCTGTTCTGATTATATTAATTATTTTCCTTCATTTGAAAAAGGCAAACTCGCGATCGATATTTAAATCGGTTTTATCACTATCAAGTCAAAACATGGTTGTCATTATTTTCAAGAAACGAAAAAGACATCCAAGATGGTGAAAAAGTTTCTTTAGGAGTCTTTGTCTGACCACTTTAAATATGAGTTTTGCCCTGTAAGTTTGGCCTGATTCAAGTCATCCTGAATATAGGTTGGACGGAAGAAACCTGAGAGCAGATGGAAAATTACATGCGTTGGGGTTCCGAAATTACGCTCTCCAGCTGGATCACGGAACCCCGGAGTTTTGTTACCGGTACGTGTGGACATTGATTGGATGTGGCCGTCTGTGCGCTTGAGTTATTCATTGTTATAAACATAATCCCCGATAACAAGCTAAGGATAGTCCTACCCGCCTATATTTAAGGAGGTAGCTCGCAAAACCGATTGCTCGAATACCTCAATTATACTCAATATGTGTCTTAATTTATGGAATGCAATCAACGCAACTCCTGTTACTGTTCATTGAAGACGCTGATTTATGAACAAGTGGTGTTCTCGAATTATCATCAGTTGATTAGGTTTTTTTTTTTTTTTTTTTATGTAATACATTTACGGAACGAGCCGACGGCCCACCTGGTGTTAAGTGGTAACCTCGGCCCATAACAGCCGATGCGACTTGGGTCCTCCCAAAGTAGGTATGACAAGACCCAAGTCGCATCGTATGCGCCCGTAAATGTGAGACGTGAAGGTGGAATGTCTCATGTTACTGTAATTTCACCGGCAACCACACCTTTCAAACCGGAACACAGTAACGCGAATGCGTCACTGCTTGGCGGCAGAAAAGGGCATGGTGGCAGTACTTCCCCGGACGAGGTGTCACATCTAGTATCACTTATTATTTGGAACTGCCTTTCATAAACTTTCATATACTCCACTCCCTCAGAGAACGTCATATTCAATCAATACAACATCCTGTCCTTTCTCCGCCTCCGCTTTATTACCCAGTAGGTACTACATGAGTGTACAAATAAAAAAACAAACGAAAACAAAAAAGTGCACTTAGGATGCAGTGTGGCTTAAAAAATCTAATTACACCAAGGGCAAACAATGACTAAATAGACTCAATAAAATCACAGCAGAGGGAAACCTCAGTTCGCTGAGGGTAGAAAATGTCCTAAAAAGCCAAAGACCACGGCATAGAGAACCCACAAAAAGAGGTATTCAGTGAGAGCAGAGTGAGTACTAAAGAGCCTCAGTCCAATGAGAGCACAGAAGACCTTAAACGCCTCGTCGTGATCGTCTGTGCATTGACGAAGCATATATGCCGAATAAGTCTCAGGCTATTGAGGCCGAAGGTAGTTCTAGAGATGGTCTGTGCATTGACGAAGGATATATACCTAGTGAAGGCGACGACGGTTCTACCGATCTTCTGCCCGTTAATTAAGGATATAAACCGTATGAGTCTCAGTCTATTGAGGATGGAGAGAGTTCAAGTGGTCATCTGTGTACTGGAGAAGGTCATATACCGAAGAAGTCTCCGTACAGTTCTCGTAATAGTCTATAGACGACGGAGAGAGTGCTACTAATGGTCTATGCATTAATGAATGAACATAACGAAGGAGTTTCAAGCTATCGAGAACGGAGACAGGTATAACGATTGTCTGAATATGAACGAAATATGTAGTTTCAATGTGTATCAGTATAATGAGGACACTAAGCCAAAATCAGCTCCTACAACACAAACCATTACACAAGTGCTTTCCATGGATTTTTATTTTGATTTATCTTTTGTGGCCTTTCATTAAACTCTTTAATTAGCTAGTCATTACCATAAGCTTCAGTAGGTGGTAGCAAGCGATGGGACTTAGGTTTTCCCAGCCTAGTTGTATGTATGCAAAAAATATCCCATAGATTTGTAGTCTTCGCAGAATATAAATTTAATATTTAATGAATGAAGACATCGGGCGTTTTAATGATATAAATGGTAATCAATTCAATTGAATAAACATGCTTCGAAATCCATTTTTCTATGGGGACTTACAGTGTGTATGATGCAGCCGGCTATGTGAGCGCATGTTTGTTTCACGATATGACGTTAAATCATCATCAGCCCATCGCTAATACTGCCCGCGAGAGTTGTAGCTGTAGATGTGCTCAAATCTGGAGCTCATTTTCAGGAACAGGTGGACGCTGAGCGCATCTTAAATTTTTGAACGAATTCTTCGCAACATTTTATTTGTAGATTTAAACCCTGAGCACCAGTGTCATCATAATCCAGCGAGGAAGTACAAAGTAAACATGTTTTTTTATTAGTTGTGTTGTATTAGTACGATGTTAAACATATTTATGTATATGTTGTGTTGTTAAATGAATACTATTGTGAATGTTTTACATTAATAATTGTCATAAAGCAACGCGTTCATGTTTTACGATATTCATTTGACAATTCAAATGACATTTCTCTAGGAACTATACCAATAAATTGATAAAAAAAAAAGTTGACTTCATGGAGTTTCATTATTATGAAAGGTATTATCAAAAACGAAAATCATGTAATATGTCAATTATAGTATGCGATTATAGTATTCGATGTGATGGTGTGATCATAATCTTTACGACTCTTAGAAAAATACTGCTATTACACCGGTGATGCCTGCATCAGTAGAGAAGCGTGACTGGTGGCATGTTACGTCTTATTAGCATGTTACATCAATGTAATTATCAAGCTTTTTATGTTAACCTCATGTTGTTCATACTTGACAGAAGAAAATAACTTTAAAAAAAATATACTTACCATACATTTTCATTTCTGATTTCGAAGTATTTAACAACTGTATACAACGCAAAACGGTTAACACCTGTTATTTAAAAACCGTGGTTTTTTTGTTTTATATCAAAATGGACCAGTTCGATAATAACAAAATTCGTTCCGCCAAGTACAAAACATCATACACTAAATTAAACGAGGTTCTACAACTATTTGAGCGTCACTAATAGAAAGTTGTTGACATTGTGTGAATTTAACAGGCAAAGCAGCGGGGCAAACCAGGCGTGCGTTCCCCGGCTCCGGCCGCGAAACAGGATGCGGCTAATCAGACTAACAAGATGCAACACCAAATGCAACAACCGAAACAGCAGTGAGTATAGACCTTTATTTAACGCGTTTTAAGGTACGCTCGGACTCCCGAACGAGATCCTCACGGTTATCATTTGTAGAGACGTGGGAGAGGACACAAATCCAAATGAAAAAAAAAATGCATAGACTATACAAGTAAAATTAGTATTGAAAAAAAAATGGAATGAAAAATATTAAACATACTATTTGTAAGTTAGCGAGGTTACTCGGTGGAGGACCTCCGGTGGTACGGACACACGGTTGTCCGACATTTTAGGTGACATTTTAGGTTTCATTGTACTAAATATATTTTTCCCATATGAAAATGTATGGCTTGAGTACGTTTTGTGCTAAGTGAACCAAAATTTAGCGTATCGTGTCTCCACTTACGTATCTATCTGTATGGATTATGTCATCAACTTTGCCTAAAACAACAGTGAAGCTCGACGAGATGAGAGACGAGTAAACCGAGGCGCATGTAATTACATGACGTCATTTTGAAATAAAGTAATTCCCATAAGACATTGTTTTACAAAAAAACAAACAAAACAAAAAAACAAAAAAAAAACGTCAGAATAAAGAATGCTGCATTTAGACACCTATGACATATCATATGGCCTTTGTAACGCAGAATCAACTACACTGCCATCAGAATCAGAATCACTTATTTGCTTAAAGCCTAGTAATATGTACAAGATCTTACACTTACATAAAAATTGTTTTAGAAACTTTGCTATGACATGATAAGCAATAATTACGGAATATAAAAATTATTAATACAGAAAAAAAAGAACAGGAGAAATTTGTTAATTAAGAATAAAAAAATGACACTATATCTCTCGTCGTGTTTCGCCGCGTGGAGGGTATACCTACATCTTTTTATAGTAGTAAAACAAATATGCCATAGCGCGTTTGGGTGTCTATTGAGATAACATATTCGGTGTCGCTTCTAGTAGTTTATCTTGCTAGTTATCATCAATTGACAGCCAAAGAGGTTCATATGGTATATCAATTTACGAAATGTTGAATATGTTCAACATTTATAGGGTCAACTTTATCTATGTTCGTGCCGTTTTTAGTTTTCATGATGTCACACGTAAGCATTTCATATACATCACCAAAATGTAAAAAAATTACCTTAAGATGCTGCGTTACGCATAAAGTGATATCAGTTATTTTCTACATAGGCTATTGAAATTAAGGATTCTTAAAGATTTTATAGACTGAAAGATGGCTACAAGCAGTGCGAACGAGTGTGTGTGTGTGAATGTATTAACGAACGCAGAATAATTCATTTTAGCTGCTCTGATCTGCGATTCCTAGAGTACGACCGAAATAATGATTGCTAAGACCGCTGTCGATATAACGATGCTGCTTTTTCAAAAATATTTGTTACTTACCTTGGTTACTCCTTATGCGATATAGTTGACAGATGTTATCCCACTTCTATCGAAGATATTTTGTTCCATCTAAATATGCACTTGTTATGATAAGAACAGTAAACCCGATTTTGTGGATAGGGCATGAAATCGTTATAGCAATGTATTTTTTTTGTAGTGTAAAAAAATATTACAGGCTGCTGGTAATGAACTCAAATGGACAGATGACACAGATTACCAGCGTACAGGACAAGCAGACACTGAACAAGAACATGCAGCAACAGGCAATGATGCAACAGCAAGCGATGCAAGTGAGTTTAGGGCCGGTGATAGTAATATACCTACCACTAGTAATTCACAGGCTCTCTCGAACCTGTGTGGTGGAAGGATTCGTTTTATCCCCTTGAAACTTCCCGAACTAATGCGAACTCGACCGATCCTCTTCACTCTCTCTCTAACCCGAGCAAAACTTCGCTTGCCAGTAATAGAGCAAACGTTCCCGAACCAATGCGAACTCGAACGATCCTCTTCACTCTCTCTCTCGAACCCGGGCAAAACTTCGCTTACCAGTTATAAAGCAATCATTCCCGAACCAATGCGAACTCGCCCAATCCTCTTCACTCTCTCTCTCCTTCGTTTACCAGTCATAAAAGGTTCGCACCGACCATCATGTATACTATCGGAGAAAGGAGGAGTATTCAGTATTAAAGTGTTCCTCAAAGAGGCTTCTTTCTTGCACTTGAGAAAATGTCTTTGATTTTTTGAGGTTCGATTGAGTCACGGTATCCACTTAGGAATCTCCTCGTTGTTTTTATTCATCTTGTACTTTGGTGGAGAGCATTGAGTCGTGTAGCTGTTGTCTGGTGGTTACCACATAACTTCAGGTGATCGGTCAGATTTTTCCTTCACTTTCGTCACATAAAAAAAACATTTTGAGAACGTGGTATGCACTCATTAATTATTCAAACAAAGAACTCAATTGTGCACGCCTAGTATTGAACTGGCGACCTCCTGATTGAAAATCGATTTGGTATCACTGTGCCACTGTGTAGCTAGACAGTTTGTCGACGGCAACGATTGGTCTAGAGCACTATTATATTTTGCAATGTTCGTGATTTTACAGCAGAGAACTAACTGTATGCAGTCGTGCTCTCACATTGCACCGGTTTGAAGGGTGAGGCCGGTGAAATTACAGGCACATGATTGGCACGTTTCACCTTTAAGTGTCAAGAGTGACTGATGCAGTGATGCGACTTGCAAGCTCTGTAGTAGGTATACTTAAAATGTCGTGTGCCATCAGGTTAGTCTTACACTTAATCGAGCAAAAAACGCTCGTGGTTTATGGCCTATTGTTTGCAAAAACTTCATAATTAAATAATGTGTTTCCAGCAACAACAGCAACAGCAACTGATGCATCAGCAACAACAGCAGACCCAGCAGATGGTGCAGCACTACCAACAACAAGGTAACTTATTTTTATGCTACAGTATAAGTAGACAGGTTTAAAAAAAAATACCTAGCATATTTTCGGGGATAGTTGATATCTCGATTTAAACCGATCCAGGGAAGCTTGGCGGAGATGAATCACTTGCTAACCCTACGCCCCGATGATGCTGCACCCAAAGTATCACTTTGTCACATTTCAATTGTTTTTTTTTTTTATATTCTATACAATTACGGAACGATCCAACGGCCCACCAGTGGTAACCTCGGCCCATAACAACAGATGCGACTCGGGTCCTCCCCTCCTAGGTACGACAAGACCCAAGTCGCGTCGTATGCGCCCGTAACTCTGAGACGTGTACCTAGGTGGAATGTCTCATGTACCTGTAATTTCACCGACAACGACCTTTCAATCCGGAACACAGTAACAGGAATACGTTACTGCTTGGCGGCAGAAATGGGCATAGTGGCAGTATTTCCCCGGACTAAGATGGCGAGAGTTCTACTGCTCTTGAACTTGAACGCATTCAAACGACGATTACTGTTGGCAGGAATGCAGATGAGCATGCAGCAGGGCGGTTTGCCGGTGGGATCTGTGGCACAGGCAATGCCGATGACCGGCATGCCACAGACCATCTCAATGGTGCAACAAATCCACCCGGTAAGTGCTACGTCCGCTAAAAACATTGGTGTCATTTTGATTTGCATTTTTTTTGTTGGTTTTTTTATTTTTCTTTGTACACAAACCACCCTAGTAAACAGCAAAACTTACACATATCACTTAGACTTTATATACAAGACACTCGTGATGAAAAAAGGTAGAATCTTTTGATGGCTCTCGCCTACCACAGAATGAGTGAACAGGTATAGTTTCTAACAAAGGACTTTTATATATGCACTTGGCTCTACAACAGTCCGCAAATAAATCGATTCATTAATCTACGAGAAAGTTCAGAATGAGCCATAATTGATCATCAACCTATACGATAAAGTACGATTTCAATATCATTTTCATTGGCCGTCATCGTTTAAGATCCAGTTATATCTTAAACCTTCTGTTTTCATTACAATCATTTGGACAGCTAAAAGATGATTACAATTGCTATCGTTTGCTGATGCCTTACTATGGTGCTGAATAGGTTAGATGTAGGTAGGTAATTCACGAAGGGAGCGTCTGTGAGGCGCACTATAACCCTTTCACCACACACGTTTTGAGAAAGCCAGTAACTAGTAGTAGTAGGGTAAAAACGTGAATTTCTGACCATCAGCTCAGCGGAATGACACAGCAAGGTACCCTGGTCGGGCAACTGAACCAACAGCCCCAGAACACACAGATCTCACAAGTACAGGCTATGCAACAGCAACAACAGCAACAGGTAACTCAGACACGTAACCTCTACACGCCGCACATAGGTACCTACCTACACATTTACACATGGGACATTCTACTCTTGCGTCTCAGTGACAGCTGCTTACGATGAGATTTGGTTCTTGTTTTACCTCAGTAAAAGAGGATTTAAGTCGCCATGTTGGGAAGATGCTGCAACATAAAATCAGGTGGGCCATCTGCTCCATTTTAACTCACAAATCATTATTGCTAGATTCATGTATTTTATTTTGATTTGTTTATATTATTTTAGCTATTGTGTTAATTATTTGTGTAGTTGTAATTACATCGTAATTCGACTGATAATAGCGTTTTGAAACAAAACTGCCATCAACTTCTATTGCGTATTATTTGTGAGTAAGGTACACATGCGTCACTTACGTCCTCTCGTTGACCTTGTCTTTAATAATAAAGATAAAAGATTTATTCACAAAAAAGCTTACAAAGATTACAACATTATATCGAAAACTACGACATCGAGATGTAAGAAGTAGGCTATGGCATAACCATAGGATGAACCCCTGATTTCTAAACTAGGTGTATGTACCTGTGACTTAGAAATACAGTGAACCCACGAGATAAGCACTTAGGCAATATCTCTTCTATCTCTTTGACATATAATTACAGTTATTATATATTTAACAGACATACCACTTATTTTTCCATTTTTAGGAAATCTTAAATCTAGCTAAATGTAGGTTATAAATAGACCCTTAGGGCTAATTAAGACTCCACAGTTATGTATCAAACAAAGTTGTAGACGCGAAGCGTTAGTTGGTATTAAATTTATTAAATTAAGTGATCCATATCATCAGTACGAAATGGTTGCTAACTAGACGTTTGAGTTGATTTGTAGAAATATTAAATAATTCAATATCTGCTATTCTGGCTAGGTTATAAAACTACTGCTTGCCATCGAAATCAAAGAGTTCTGCCTGTTAAATATATAAATAAGTCTTTACCAACGGAACATGAAGGATTTTCGGCTTACCAATAGAGATTTTATTTGAGTGTAGTCCTAACTGCTCTAGAAGCACCGGGCAGTCCACCGCACCGTTGGCAATTTTAATAAGTATGAGAGACCGGCTATTTAGCTCCTTTTTTGTGGTAAAAGATGAAACTTGCGACATCGTGCATTGTAGTCAGGTAGGAATAATGAAACAGGAAATGGAACGTATCGATCGAAACTTTTTGAATGCGTTCTAAGCGTGAGACATAGGTACCGTGGTTATCTGGGAGGCGTAGGTATTCAATACAAGGTGACCACGCATTTATGAGCAATACCTATAAGATTATGAACGATTTTATATTGAAAAATTCAGAAGACATCCTCATTATAAAACCGAGTGCCTTAGTGCCACATATATTACTGTCAAAGAAAGACGTTTAGTGCGAAGGCCTCGTACATTTTGACAATATACGAGTACACTTATACGGAACATTATTAACAGAAAAGTTAGGTAACAACTAAGCGAAATCAGCACTGCGTCATTCATGTTCGATGGTAAAGGTAAATAATTATCGTATTTAGTATAGAAAGGTAGATTTTGTAATAAATACCGATATTGCGCCGGCGCGGCGGGCGGCAAGCAAAACATAAACAATATTTTAATATTATAGTACCTACCGCATAAACAGCTGAGCTGCCTGACCGGTTGACTAAGCGAGCTGACACACGCAAGGGAGGCGTGACATTACAACGCATTTTAGTGAAGGTAGATTTGAGGTAGATACATATGCGCCTTTATTACGCGTAATTTAGAGAAGCAGATATTACTATACATAGTATACAACAAAGTCGATCCCGCTGTCCGTACGCTTAGATCTTTTAAACTACGTAACGGATTTCAATGCAGTTTTCAGCAATAGATAGATTCACGAGGAAGGTTTATACGTTTAATATTAAAATTTAAAGTTTAATATTGTTTTTTATTAATTTGTTGAAATATGACGATAATTGATAATGCCGCAATCTTGTGGTCCACGAAGTCAATACTAATTCTATTTCAGCAAGTTCAGGCTTAAGAGTCTTGATCTCAGCCAGTTAAGCTTTCACACTTAAGCTTTCGTCGAGCTCAGGAAGGACAGATACTTGCACACAGGCGCGAACGGTCCGCCGTCGACGGACTGACTGTATTATGTTAGTTTAGTTATGACATTTCATTACTAGTCATCGAAATACAATGTTCTTAACGAACATGAATGGCGTTAAAAATTGCACTTCTCGCTCAGGGAAAATTCTTGAATTAATGAAATGAAAAGGAAAATCTTGATTGCATTTGTACACTACGTACTATACTTATCTTCAGACTCTGGTTGGCGCTGGTATGGTGCAAACTTCTGTCGGCCTGGCCGTCCAGCAACCAGGAATGACTCACTCGACTCCGATTCAAGCGGTAAGTTCACATTAGTTGCCTTTATTATTTATTTTCAATAGTTTGAACCCCAGTTTAATAGTAATCAAATTATAGAAAGCACGTGATTCCAAATCGAGTTAGCTGCGGTTTGCGACACATGTGATGGTATACTTATAACCTAAAATTATTTTTGCGCATTGGAAACGAAAATCTTAGTTCAAATTGACGATATAATTTTGGTGAAATTTCGTAAAAACGATTTCATTTTACCAAGAATCGCAGGTTTAGGGAATAGCTGCATTGAAATTAAAATAAATCAAAATCAGTCCAATAATAATTTGTGAAATGCAGCTAATGCATGCTAATATGCAATTATAATAGATATACATAAATATGCATTCATGCTAATGCAGAAATGATGCATGTTAAAAGAGAAGGATAAAAATGTAAGTTTCATTTATTTATATGCTAATTTCGATGTCGGTTGAAGCACTTACGATATCATATAACGGTTCTCTCATTATTTTAGCGCTAACCATTCTACGATTTACTACTATTATTCTGGGGTAACCACAGGTTGTATAGTGGGTATTTTTAAGTGAAATGTGAGGCTAACATAGAAGATTGTGTGAGTGTGCTATCTAACAATACCAAATCAAAAACTATTTACGGACATAACGAAAAATGCTTATGCAAGATTTTTACTAGCTAAATGCACATAAGCCCTTGCGTATGAACGCTTTTGTGCAGTGGATCCTATTTATTTACAATATATATGTTTATGGTAAAGGTGGAATAATAAATGTAGGGTTAGGACCGAAAATTTACATGAAGTAGTCTTTTACATCTACTTCAAATCCATGAATTTAATTCTTAGCGCCTTGTTCTATATGAAATACCTATTTATGTTCAGAAATAGAACTACAACATGCGATAACTTATAAGCTGTCTAAATAAAGTGTTACCTTGAATGTTCCCTCAGTTTGAAGATTACACATTATTCCATGCTTTTAGGACCTATGTCTGGGACATAGCTATAATGGCTAGGACACACTATTCTGTTCAGCGGTTTGTGGTGAGACCCAACGAATATTTGGTAGCCTTTTCCAAAAGCTACGTGAACGTTATACCATTGCTTCACAAAACTGAACACAATCGTTTACTGAAATTAAATTATAATTTATATATCGTCGGGGATTTTCGACCTTGGAAATACTGCCTAAATTAATGGATTGATGATTTTTCATAAACTTTGTGATATTCTAAACAAAATTCACTAATCACAAGCTCCATCCGAATCACATCCGACATAATAGTGTGTCGATAGCAATATTTATCGAGCTTTCACTGTGAACTCGCCTTTGAAAATCTAAGGATAATTCTACTTTAACCTGAGGAGTAGCTCGAGGCAACCGTTTACCGTACGCTAACCTAATACTGCATGTACACTTTCGTCCATTCCCCAAACTGCAACCAACCACCAAAACCAACAAATGCAGTTCGACAAAGTTCCATAAAGGTTAACATATATATTTCCAAAGTTTTCCCTCAGTTGGACGGTTGGACGATAGTGTAAAGCGTGTAGCATTCAGGTAACCTGCGGGGATATCTTTTTAAAATGATTGGTGTGCCGGAATCGGTGACAGCCGTCCATCACGATCGAGGGTGCCTCAGTGTTGTCGCCGATATTGCAAGTGCCGACCATTCCCTACCACACCACGCATCACGCCCACGAGGTAGCATATATCAATATATCAACTCAATCTACTCTTTTCATATACAATGATACCTGCAACAATTTCATTCAATATAATAATAATATTTTATTGTTATATTTAAACAGTACAAAAACAAGATTCATGTTTTGCAAATCGTATATATCGTAATATATCAATGCCCAGTTTATTGTAGTCTATAATCTATCTGTCTGTATACATAAAAATCAATGTTTGTATGTTTGTTCCAACAATTGATCAGATTGTGATAAAATCTTGATAGAGTCTGGGGAAGCAAGCGAAGGTTCCTGGCCCAAAAAATGTATATAATTATGTTTTTTTCGTTCTTAATGAATCTTTTATACTTAACGTGGCATTGCAACGCATGCCGGGTACAGCTAGTATAATATATATAACAATGTAAATCTCTTTAAATTAACAGTAACATGAATGTTGATAGCAGGAGATCATGACATAGACCGTCATCAAATCATTCAGTCGACAATCTGTCACCATCAATATCTCTCCCTCTAACACTCATTTCTTTAAGATTTTCTTTCAGTTTTGGAATCATTTCGAAAGAACGATTACTAGCGACTCAGATAATGAAACCCTATTTTTATACATAATCATTTCCTATGGCAAAGTTATCATTGTGTATTGAAAGACCTTCCATCTGATTATTCTATCGATGTATTTTTTTTTAAATTCAATATATGCTTCGCATGCTTTACTTCAATCTTCTATTCTACCTATGAAAAATAACAGAATTAATACAAAAACATGTTAAAAATGATGCCGAAGAATGAGTGTACAGCAACAAGAAAAAAGAAAAGAAGAGGCCAAATATTCTATTTTTGAAATTTTTACTTTTTAATTTTGTCAACGTTATTTTGGGCCACGGTGTTACATTGAATGTATACTCGACTGGTATACTACATTAAAATTTCCTTAGTATTTCTAATGCTCGAAAAACTTACCATAAATATTATAACTGACGAAGATGAGAGAAAACACTAAATCTAAAATCTCGTAAGTAAAATAATATATATCTGTTGGAAGAAAAATATAAAAATAATATTCAAATTTATTACTCGTAGGCAGGTAAGTATTTAGTGCATGGCCTGTGAGGTTTAGAGGATGGAGCATGCTAGGTATCCATTGAATTTTGTGGTGGAATGAGAACGCATGACAATGCTTTATATGTATGTGTGTGTACGTATGAGTGATCTACATTTGAATTTGAATGAGAATGTTTTTTTATCATAATTCGCTTTATATAACGGAAAATGTGAAAAATATATGAAAACTTTTCAAAAAGCGATATTTAATAAAACTAAATTGGAGTGTATAATAATATTCAAATATTTTAATAAAATAAATTTAAATATCGTCGGTTATTAAAAAAGGCTTTAAAAATTACTGTTCTTCAACAACATTGGTAAGCTCAGAGCTTATTTAAATTACGAGAAATAAGGCAGGTCTGTCGAATTCCGCATACTTAAGATTGAAATAATTTTATAGGTTTAATTCAAGAGGAAAAGTACCAAAGGTTCGTTTTAAAATTAACTAAATAAACTTATGAAAGTAATCTTATTATATATGTATGGGACGCGAGAGTTAACACCATCTTCGTTTAGAGGTGCCTGTTCCGTTGTTTTTTACGCTCACATCATGGATAATTCCGCCTAGGCGTAAATACCAGTTCTGCTCAATTATAAAATAATAATATTGGTGGACATTTCACACAACGCCATTTAGCCCCAACGTAAGCTAAGCATAGCTTGTATCATGGGAACCAGACAACTGATATAATACTTTTTTTGTTAATACATACATATAATACACACAAACGTCACACAAATGTTTGTCCTGGGTGGGAATCGAACCCATGACCAGCGCAGAAGGCAGGGTTACTATCAACTGAGCTGTGAGGCCAGTCAATTCTTATACGATTCCAAGAAAAAACAAAACTCAATAATATGACCCTAAAAAAAAAGCTGGATATGACAGAGGCAATATTTATTTTATCGAATAAGTCTTAGATCTTACAATCTTAGTGCAAAAGTTAAAAAAAAAAACATCCCGTGATCTTTCTGCTTCGTAAAGATCTCACAGCAATCACTCGCGCCAACGTTCAAGTCTATCTACTAATAATTCTACTAAGTGTAAGCGACCCGGGCGGGAATCGCGCGGCGACACGTGATTGCCTTTGTGCGTGGGATAATATAAAAATCAATTTTTTCACTGCAAATTGGATTTTTAGTGCGTTTGTTACCACTACGCGTAATTCGACACACTAACCTATATATTTTTCGCACTTTCTCGCTATATAGTGTACTCGATACAAACAACTGACACGTGAATGACACACCAGGTCGCGGGTAACAATATGAGCTCGCCTCAGTTGACGCTGCAGGCGCCGGGGACAGTGGGGCTGATCGCCACACCGGTCCAGGGCTCCGTGATGCCGATGCCGCAGACCCTGGTTCACGTCAAGAGCGAGGACGACAAGATGCAGCCGCCGGTAAGACGTTTACTTTGAACGCCACATGTCTACTACCTACCCTCGTCCCACACTATTTTTTTCTGCCAATCACCTCTATCATACAATATTCACACAATCGTAATCTCTTTACCATTTTCTACTACCTCTTTTGTCTCCTGTATTTCCGACGCCATTACGTTTTGTGTACCAACGCAAATAAAATATTTCTAGAACAGTGGGAACTAACACAGGAAATGTATGAAATGAAATGATTGTAAATTTGATATTTTTTGGCTTTTATTGCGAATCAATAATAAACTGCACAAAGCATACCTACTGCTAGAATTCTAGGTAAACAGGAATACGAAATGAATGCTACAACACAATAAAATAACAAATTTTCTAGTTTTATAGTACATACAAACTAAAATTTACTCGCATCGCAAGCGTTTTTTTGAGTTTTATCTAAGCTTATATAATGTTTTAAACATAAATGGAGCTGGAACAACTTATTCTATAGGACATAGCAGTTTTAGAGACCTTGGCTTACTTTACCATCTCTACCTATATTAGGATAGTTTATTGCATCTTATATCCTAATGGAGCAATATTGAGATAATGAAGAATAACTAAAAATCACCTTCTTTTAGATTTTGTTCAGAATATTTCCATTTGGGACAACTTTTAATTTATGTGAAATACTCATCAGAGCATAAATTCCAAAAATCTTGTTCGAGCTCAGTACTGATTCAAAAACTTAAAACGATAAACTAGAATCAACTTGTAAGATCAACTTCAAATCTGTATGATTAACTTCAACCCAGTCAGAGCTGTAACAATTAGAAAGTGAGACTGAGACAACTGATAGTCAATCACTAAGCAGCAATTCTTTCAAAGGGATGATGAGACGCATGTCAGAAAAGTGATTGTTTAATGCTTATTGAACTCTGAAAGACTACAGCCCTGACAAACTAATTACAACTGGGTTTTGCTGGCTCTAACTTTTAAGTCAACCAGAATTATCCCATAACTTTTTTTTATTATCATAGATGGTAAGTTATGGTATTAGACAAATTACATTTCTTACATACTAATCACAACAGTCGCTTATTCAGGAATATTGCCATCGAACGCACAGCCACATGTATTCCAGAAATTTAAAATAATAATATAACATTTAAAAACACAAAGTATTCAGCAGAACAGGTCCATTTGAATTTCTATCCACCCATGAGGCAAAACATTGAAATACACACCCAGTAAGAAAGAAATCAGCTGGGATATTAAATACCCTGTCTGCACATTTTACTCACATGTTTTGACAAATTCAACTTACTTAGTTATGTATTGTAGTTAAGTTATGTATGTATACAATGTTGAGGCAACTTTGTTGTAATTTCATCAAACATGTGACATATTAAATTTAACTTTATTTTTTGTGACATGGAAGCACACTTACATTAATAACATGTGTACATTTATAAATGTGTGTTTGTTGGTTTATTTGCTTACAAGGATTTTTGTAACAAAAGATAGTTGGAGGCCAAATAACCAACCAATGCTGAGACATCAATATTTTGACCACCTCTATATAGTATCAGTCACCTTTACAGTAAGGAGTAAGATATGATCGGAGACAGGGTTCTACAAATAAGTCACCAGGTGTTCAACAGGGCTGGCTTGTTAGACATGTAATACATAAAATAATTAAACTAACTCATGGGTCCGCACAAATGTTCAACAGGCCATCAGTACTGCCATTATGAAGTCCAGTCAGCTGAAAAGAGGATGTTACATATGTTTGAAAATTATCATTTTTTGTATTGGTTACTTTTGATGATATAGATTTCTAGTATCTAACATTATATTAATTGAAAATACTATTAATAGGCAAGCTATCACCCAATGCTATAGCACATTTTTCAAAGAAGTTTATAATTTAAGGCATATATTCCAGATGCCTATCTGATATGTATAACTGGTAATTTAATCTAAATTTTTTGATAATTTGGATAATAGCTGTGTTACTAACAACCTTAGAGGCTGCTCTGCCTTTTTGCATGAGAGGTATACCTAACAAAATGCCAATATGATTAGCCATCAACCGTGCTTTACTATCACTCGCTAAGCAGTTTTCCAACAAGTTAACTGTTTCCCTGTATTGACAAATTGACAATGACAGCAAAGGCATCATTTGTTACATATATTCAAATAAAATAAATGCTGGACATGAGATAATGACCTGTTACGATGGGATATCTACTGTCAGTTTACAAGTTGAAATATTGTCACATTCTGGGATTGTTTTCTTACCTATTTGCTTGAGAGATGCATTGATTTTAGCAAGCACGGCATAATATTCTTCCAGGAGACGACGAACCTCCTCCGAGTCTCCATCGTCGGAACTTAGTATCTGCTGCACAGTCTCAAAGTCCTGCAATGCGCACATGAGTTTATGCTTCCTCGCTAGCAGAATGGGCACCGGGACCGACGCTAAGCCGATGTAATCGTTTATAATCATAAACGTCTTTATGAGCGTGATTACTTTATTACACTGGCCACGAAGGAAACGTCTATGTATCTCTATTTGTTCTTGTTCCGCCATGGTGGTGAGACGAAACCCCTTAATGCTTACAATTTAATATTAACGCAAACCGACCGCACTAGAGGTAGGTAACGAACTTTGTCGTCAACGGAAAATACTTTTTTTTTAATGTAACGTTACTTTTTGGAGTTCAACACTGACAGTTAAGCGAGCAACACTGACGACATCCGCAATCCGCAACACCGTGAAGGCGTGCAATATGGCCGCTGCTGCTAGGCTGAGTCGATTGCAGCGTAATGTTGCCACACTCCTGATTTTATCATTCTTAAAAAAAACTTGAGAGGTGTCAAGGGACACCCGGATGGAACGAAGTTCCTTTCGATTAATTAGTGAAGGAATTGTAATTTTTTTTTAGTTATATTTTTTTTTTTATTATTAACAAATATAATGTAATATAAACTTAATCAGTAGGCTCAAGTTTCGTAATAATTGACTTGTGGTAACTGAAGTAGAAAACAAGGAAAAAGTTTTGTCCAGAAAATAAGCTTAAAAAAGATCAAGGTGAATCACAGTTGAACATGCATTATTATTTATACGTTCCAAAATCGAATAATGAAAACGACAAAACGTCAGACGCAAGACTGGCCGAAAATAAAACAATATGTCAATAAAATCAATGATTGAATATCTAGATTGAAAAATGAGTTCATTTGAATTTCGAACACGAGTCATAGAATATATTCGCAGATAATTTAAATCGTACATTCCATTTAACGTAATGACTCCAAACGTATATGAACATTATTATTTATACGTTCCAAAATCGAATACTGAAAACAACGAAACGTCAGACGCAAGACTGGCCGAAAAGAAAAGAATTGCCGTCCGCCGAAGAGGAAAAGAAAAGAAAAAAAACGAAAAGTGTTCCAATTTTGAAATTAGCCACACCCCGTTTTGTTATTGGTCGCGGCGCTCATTACAAAGTGGCGTACGTCACATCGGAGAGTTCGGATCATTTTCAACCTTATCCCTTGGACTTAAAGTACATTTTGACTTTTCGTAGAAAAAAAAGTGTCGTGACAACTTTTCGTAAGAATTTTTTCCGTCTAGCCCCCTTTCACAACGCGCGATAAGGAACTTCGATCCAAAATTCGGAATGCTGGCACTGTTTTTCTTCAACTTCACCAAAAAAAGTCAACAGTGACTGGAAAACTCTCAACGTCTAGAATTTCTATGATTTTAATGCGTTTTCTTGATTATGCTTCTTATTTTTCGTCCTATACTAGACAGAACGATGTTGCGGGCCTCATCGAACAACGCAATAGTAGCCCCAATAGCAAGCCGCCCCGGCGAACAACTCCGATGATATTGCAAAACTTACGCACGCATTCTTATTACTTATCGAAGGACCACTACACGCATGTATGAAACAAAATGCGTCTAGTGTATAATCACCATATTTTGGCTTTTACGGCGAATATTGTTTATTGTATTAATGTGTGTACGCTATCAATAAAACTGAGAAATATTACTGTGTAAAGTTTCTATCAGTACCAGATACGAGATATAGCGATCTTGTGTTTAATATACTGCGGTAATATTTACTATTTTTGAACACCTGGTGTTTCACTCAAAACGTTGTAATGAGACCCTAATGAGGGGTAATATAACAATCAACGTTCACAGAAGATGTATTCGGTAGTCAGTCATAGATTCATAATAAAATAACAGCAACACAAATTAACAGTCTACCATGTTACCGAAACAGCCGACACCGATCGTCCAGCAGATCGCACCGCAAGTGGTGTCGGTTGAAGCGGAAGCGGTCTCGACTACGCCAATCGTCTCTTCCGCTACCACGGCCACTGTGACCGCGACCGTGACTGCTACCGTCGTCAGCGCTTCAACCACAGCGGATGCTGCTATTTCAACCACTGGTTTGTTTTCTAAATTGTTCTCTATTCAATTTAGGGATCCGAGAAAATCACACAATAACACTGAAGGTCGCTGACGTAACTTCATCAGGGCGCGAGAAATTAAGAGGAAAAAAAAGAAGTTTTACTTAATTTTCTTCCCACTTAAATATCCAGGGTTGGTACTATCAGTCTCGTTCTTTTTCTTAGGTACCCAAAAGAGATCAATATATATATACTGTTATCAAATTTCATCATAGTAACGAATAATTAACAGTGGTCTATGGAACTGTCTGACAGTAATTTACCAAACGTTCGTTTGAAACAGTACACATAATATTTACAACAAAATGTTTTCAGTCACCGCACCATCCGAGAAGAAGGCCAGCCCAGTGAAGGTGGAGCCGGCTCCTATCAGCGATGCATCGACAAGCGCTACGCCTACGCCCGCGATCATTTCAACCAGCGCGCAGAAGACCACCTCGGTCGCACCACAGGTGAGAAATTGGTTACTTTATTAAAGTAACAGGTTTATTGTAAGAAGTGTCATGGACACGAAAACTTGTGAAGTCCGGAGCGTATAAACGTATAGTTAATTGTAATATTGAATGCAGGTGGTGACTACCGTAGCCTCATCCACATCGGTACCGGCGTCCATTACTCCCGCGATCACCACGCCGACGACATCGTCGTCCATCATGTTCAAGAGCAGCCAGGCTTCGGTGCGACACACTCAAGCTGCCGGTAAGTGACCCCTATGCGGTGTAAAAAGACAAAGGCCAAAACATTCATGAAAAGTATGCACTGTAGAGTCTGATTGTAGATTAATACTTACTATGATTAGGTACTTGAATTCATTGGATACAATTAGTTGTATGGTAGTTGGATACCTGACTTTGGAAAGATCAGAATTTTGTCAGAATGTTACGTATTGCTTTTCATGATACCGTTTAGTGCAGTAGTCTTTTTACACAAAGAGAATAAATTCATTGTTTTTATTTTGTTGAAAGAAGGAGCAAAATACAAAAATAAACTGAATATTTCAGAAGTTAAAACTGTGTCGCAGCCTTCGGTGCCCGACCTTAGGACTAAAGGAGCTCTAGACAACATACTTTGTAGGTTTTGTTTATAATTTAATACTCGTTTTACGCCATCTATCTTTTAATTGGGTAACAAATGCTTCCGATACTGAGAGAAAAAAGGTGCATCATATTACCTCATCATAGCTAATCATGAGTAAAACGCAATTGTTTTGCGAAAATCTGACGTCCACTGCAAATGTAGCTATATTTATTGTAAGACCAACCCCAATGTAATAATAATCTGGCTTCTTCAGTCCCTCACCACTCGTTAGTATAAGACAGTAGAATTGGCGGTAGGAGGATCGTGACGAAATACCGCAACACGCTGTCTAAATAAATTGTGCCTTTGCAAAGAAGATGACACATTAATTCTCACTAAATTTATGTAAAAGCAAGCGGAATATAACAATAGTAAAATATCACTTACTTTCCAAGGCATAACGCTCTTTTAGTTTTCGGTTTCTTTCCCAGCGCTATTGAGAAACCGTCCAGAGTCCAGGTGCGCTCTCTGTCTTTATGAACTTGTCCTTACAAATACGGGATGGTTAAAACTGGCCTGGAATAAGCCTGATCAGGCTGCAAGACCCACTTCATGAACATTTTGTTTGCTACATATATTAACAGTGGGATGTCATTTTGGGCTTGATTAGTTGTACAAGTTTCAGGATACAATTCATTGAGAGATAGAGGTAGAACTTAAGTTTTGAGATTCCGTTAGCTTCCTTTACGGTGGACGTTGCTTTCTACTATTTTCAGAAGGGAACTCCAGAATTTCTTGGTTAAATTTAATTTATGGGTTAATAATCTTATATATCTTACAAGTGTGCGCATGCGCATGCATTGCCTTCTTAATGCTTACGGAAACAATCTGGTTCTAGGTCATACTGGTTTCCTTGTGTTTTGCTTCTGTTTTTGAGTTCATTTTGGTGATGGTTTTTCATTACGAAGGTTTGTATTCATTTATTGTATGGGCCGTGACGTCACTTTAGTTGAAAGGGCCATTTCACTCTAAGCATGAATTAAGTACCTATTGGTACTTTATGTAGGTACTACTAAAAGTAAAAAATATGGTGAAATGGGATACATTAGAACTAAAAAGCTCTTTCAAGTAAAGTATGCCATAACTCTTCAATGATATGGACCTACATAAATACTCATTTTATGTCAATTTATAATATTCGTTTCTCTCTAGACAAGGGTCTGCCGAAGGCTATGGTGAAACCTAATATTTTGACGCACGTTATTGAGGGATACGTCATCCAGGAGGCAGCCGAGCCATTTGCCGTAAGTACCAATGTAACGTTTTCAATATAGTATTAGCTTTTCAATTTCCTGAATTAAGTGCCAACATCATGTCACAACTGCTAGTAGGTAAATGATAGTGGGTAATAGGTCGTTGACAGAAGTGGAAATTAGTAAGGCCATTATTATTCAGGTCAACCGGCCACTGCGTGAATGGGGCACGTCATCTGCCAGCTCTGCGCCGGCTGTCGACCGAGAGACAAGAGCTGAGAGAGCAGACAGGACCGAGAGAGCGGAACGGGCCGAGAGAGCGGAGAGGGCCGAGAGAGCCGAGAGAGCCGAGAGAGCTGAGAGAGCCGAGCGAGCTGAGCGAGAGTCACGCGAGACTCGAGATGCGCGAGAAACTCCTCGCGACACTCGTGACACTCGCGAGGGCCACGAGGCCCGAAAGGAAAAGTGCACGGCGCAGTCATCCGATGAACCACCACGTACGTATACATTATTATGTATGTATATAATATAAATGTCAATAGCACAGTATGTACTGTGCTCCTTGGTTGGAAGAAATTGAAATGGACATAAGTATTGGTTATAAGCGCGATTTCTCTCAATGTTAGGCAATCGTTTATTTTATACAACGAATTAATCGGAGGAAATAAATGCATATTTCCCGTTTACTATAGCCATATATCATAAGAATTGTGTTTGGATACTATCAGACTATATATGTAATATTTTATCTATTGAAATGCTAACCATAAAATATCCTAAGCTTTGTAACTTGATATTTAGTTTTATATTGAATTATTAAGGATGATCTTATAGGTTTTTGAACGTAAAATCGCCATCTTGTAATGTCATTATAAGATTTTCTCGTTTAACAAAGAATATGGTTGTAATGGAGTCTATTTTGTTTAATTTCCACATTACCAGTTACCTAAATTGTAAACCAAAAAGCTTACTGGGCGTAAATGAAATTAAAAACGTAAAGCCCAAAAACGGGTAAACAATGGTAAAGCTAGCAACATTACACGGGTAGAAAGAGAGAGGCTGCGAGGGGCGCTTGCTTTGGTTTTGGAATCGGAACAGTGATGCATACTTGGGGTTTTCTCCCCAAATTTAGGGGGAATCATGACGTCACGACGTTCTTAGTGAACAAATAAGTGATCTTGATTTCCAAACTAATAGCCATTAACTTGGCAGGCAAAAGACAAATGATGGAGAGTCCGACCACATCTCGCATCACGTCATCGAGCAGCGACGACAGCTCGGATTCCGTGCCCACGGTCCGCAAGAGCCGCCGCAGCCAATCCCAAGAGCCAGACGCCCAACCCAAGCAGTCCGTCGCACAAAACTGGACCGTGAGTAGATTATTCAACTCTAATTTGTGGAAGTTAGGTACCTACTGTTATATTCGTTCATACAACAGTCGATTAGAAAGAAAGAAAATAGTTAATTTTCTCAAACTGTACACAACACCGATTACATACTTATATAACATAATACATATTAAAATACATGTGTATGTCCCATTTTGATGTTTTTATTGTTTGAGTGGGATCATGGATGGTTTTCACAAAAAGGATGCGATAGGTGGCGCTGCAGTCGGGTTCTTGGACAACGTCTGTCGGGTCCTCTTGTAATACGTACGCATTTATTTCAGGTTGACGAAGTATGCGAATTCATTCGCGCCATTCCTGGCTGCGCCAGCTACGCTGACGAGTTCTTGATGCAAGAGGTAGACGGCGAAGCCCTGTTACTGATCAAACCGGAGCACCTCGTAATGGCTCTGTCGATGAAACTGGGGCCGGCCCTCAAGATCGTCGCCTGCATCGACGCCCTCCGACCGGAGAACGAACAAACACAACGCAACACAGACTAAACAAGGTGAGTTGCACCGAATGTTACTTGGCGGCCCAGTGTGTTGTCTCTTCTAAGTCTCAGGCATGGTAACAGACCACAACACGTTGGGCTCCTATAGCTAAATTCAGGGCTGGCTACATTCATATGTTTAACAGTATGTATGTGCGATGCGATTTGAGTGTGCTATTGCAGCCGTAGCGAAATCATCAAAACACCTGTGAACTGTTGCAATGTTCTGCTTGTGTACATGATTGATTGCTGTGTGGTCTTTGAATACAGGGATCGACTTAGGTTAATGAATCCACAACTGAGCTTCTTATGGGTGAACACCATAAAATGTATTAAAAACTTCAATTGTCCGGTTCCTTTGCTAGGTATTAGCTAACCATGTAGTTCTGTCTAATTAACCATAATTAACGTCTTCGTTAGTGGAAAAAACAAATGGTTTTTTTTTCTAAAGGATGAGTTGTTCTCTTTCAGATGCATTAAACAAGGACTAGAATATGTGGAGTTTGTTGACGATTTTACGCAACGTACATGAACATACACAATTGTACCATAATTTATCTTACATCAAATACTTGTGGGTCCCATGAAGATTTAAATTGTTAATTAGGATCCCTGTAAATATGAACTGTTCATGAAACTAAATAATAAATGTCTAAATTCGGTTTATTATTTAAACTGCAATTATTACCATTTGGGTTTTTCCTCTAGGGGTCCATAAATCTTACCACCAGTTTAGGAAATGCTATGATGACCATTTTCTAACTGTTAAATTTGTAGATTTTAACATAAAACTACTTTCTTCTAAAGAAATATTATTTGTTTATAACTGTAGAAATCATATGTTATTATTTTATCTTTTTTGTGTCTTATGACACATAGGTTTAAATGTTGTAGAACAGTATTTACAATATAATAATTCAAGACAATTTATAATGTTTGTGTTTTAGTACTTTAAGTCTTATCATATTATTCCTGAATATTTAGATGATAGTTTCATGTTATTTCTTGTTCTCAAACACATAGTGATTATTTATGATTCAATCACCTACTTACACTGAGTCAGGGTCAGTAATCATCAATTCTATCAATTATAGTATAGTATTACTAGAATATAATACAAAACAGAAATAATATTATAATTTTTTCCTAGTTATAGACTGTATTTTCATTTTATATGTGGCTCTTAATGAAACATGTTTCAATAATATCCATTCTGGATAATGTAACAGTAGGTTTTCATTTATGTGGTTATTTCCTACAAAGAAGACTTACTGTTATGTAGTGAAATAGCAACGAACCAATCGCCTAATGTGGACTCATACTGAGCACAGACATAAACTGTTTCAAAGTTATTGTCTTCAGAATCCATATTATAGATCAGGGTCAAAGTGCCATCTTTCCAAATAAGATGGGGTACTGCTTCCAATCCAAATTATATTTAACTTCAAAATATTTCAATATACTCGTACTTACCTAGGGTTAAGATTTGTGTAACGCCGCTCTTGGACTACAAAGCTGACTTAACGATTTTAATTTAAACGTTACTTAATTCCAAAATCGTAAGTTTGCGACATTCCATTGATGTGACTGACCCGTATTAAGTGTCTAGATGATCGTTGTTAGATTACTTATATTTTAAACCTTTAGTTTATTTTGTTTATTAATTCGACTAAATGTTACGGTGACCGAGGAGTGTTGTCGAAAGATCCGCCTATTTAGTTAGAAATTATTTTATATTATTGTTTAGTTATAATTTGTTTCGCCCCTCTCGACACTCTGATTAACGATTTTAAAAACTTTTTTGTAGAGTTAGTTAAAAGTTATAATATATATCGTATTTTTCCCATTAATTTTCATTTGTATTAAAATAGACCTGTGCATTTGATGTGACTTTTTATAGTTTAGTTATAATTTGTTTTGCCTCTCTGGACACTAATTTACGAATCAATCATTATTTTGTAGTATTACTTTAAAGTTCTAATATATATCGTCTTTTTTCCATTAAACTTTCATTTGTATTGAAATCGACCTGTGCATTTAATGTGATTTTTACTTCAATTTGATAAGTTCCATACTAAAATAAAAATTAAAACTGATTGAACTTATTATTATAGTTTAGTTATAATTTGTGTTGCCTCTCTCGATACGTGATTTACGACTTCGAACACTTGTAGAATTAGTTAAAAGTTGTAATATATATCGTCTTTTTTCCATAAAACTTTCATTTGTATTGAAATCGACCTGTGCATTTAATGTGATTTTTACTTCAATTTGATGAGTTCCATACTAAAATAATTATAATTTAGTTATAATTTGTGTTGCCTCTCTCGACACTTTGATTTCATTTTCATTAATTCTCTACTCAGTTTAATATATGGGAAAGCTCGTGCAATTTAATATAGTTTCTTTATTAAATTAAAGAAAGAACAAGGAACACCGCGGTTCGCGGTGTTAATATTTACTAACAAAGTAATATTTTTTTTGAAAAAATAAAATATTGGTGCTCGGTTACTGTGTGTGGCATTTTATGTTTCTGTAATTAACAGCCATAAAAACCATTAGACTTGTCATAATAAAAACAGTTACGATAATAAAACTTTTATCATGTCATAATTCAGTCCTGCAGTGCTTTTATTATAAAAGCACTCCGCGACTGAAATATGATAGCAATATTAGTTGCACTCAAGTGCGTCTCAGAGGGACTCTTTTCTAGATACTATTGCTACGAAAGTACCAAACGTAATTTTATCATGTTCACTTTAAATATTAGAAGAGCTTGCGTGAACGAAATAAGACGAAATATTAGGACAAGTTTAAAATGTTTTTATACGGGCAGCTTTTTTTGCTACGAGCTACTTCATATTTATCAGAACATAAGTATCAGTTACATTTGATACTATTTACCTTGTTTTTTTATAATTTCATCTACTTAACGATATTCTATGATATTTTAAATGTAGTTTCCTTGTTATCTAGTATTTACGGTATATGTATATTTACGTATACCGTACAGTTAGTCCAGTAAGTTGTAAATAGTTAGTTATTTCATCTTATTCACGCGGTAGGATGAATGTACATAATAATTCGTTGTTTAGTTATATACCAAAAAATGGTCAGTAAACATCCGGGAGAAGAGTGATAAAGGTTATGTACATGTAAATGATAAGCTTTCTGTGTCTATCTAACCACGTTTCAGATAATAAATGTTAGAGTTACACTCGTTTTAACCTTCGATGTCACGGTGTTGAAACGTTAGTTTTCTAAGGATTGTAGTAACATAAAAGTAGTAAATCGGTATTACAGCGATGTATTTTTATGTTTAGTTCTTTGTTAATTTTAAGCTTGTCTCACACCAGGATGGGTCATTGATCCGATAACCAATACATTAAATAGTTTGCTTTACGCCCGGACGACCCTGTAACCAATATTTGAAGCAGCTTACTTCACGCCCAGACGACGATAACTAATACGTGAAGTAGCTTGCTTCACGTCGTCGGGACGAGTCAATAACCAATTCGTGAAGCAGCTTACTCACGTCGGGACGACTACAACCAATACGTGAAGTAGCTTGCTTCACGTAGGTATGACTATAACCAATAGAATGAAAATGAAAATGAAGTACTACGGTATTTTTTCGCAACTTTCGATGACTGTTTGAATTTTGAATTTTTTTTTTTTATTGGTTGCTGGTTCATTTGGGCCAATTTCATAAAACGATGACTGATATCGAACAGTTTTTTTTAAATTACCATACTTAAAAAATGTTGTTTATGAAACAGTCTCCTGGTGTGATGTTTTTTTTTTTGTATTGATGATCCACACCACGCGATCGCTAAAAAGACTTTACTGTTTCTTAACATCTTAGAGAGTTATCAGAATGTTCACGCCAGGAATGTTTTACGTTACGATAACTTCCCCTATGCAGGGGTTTGTGATACGGTCCCATATATTTCCTGTACTTACCGTTCTTCGATACGCTGGGTGTGGATCTACACTGTCTAATTCGTAGGTATATGTTTTGTAAATTGAAACCATACAACGGCTTCTGCACTGCCCCAGAACTCTGTAAAAATTGATTTTTAAGAAAACAATTATTTTAATATGTAGTAATTCATGTTAACTTTAAATTTTCAATGTTATGTGTTACTAGATTAATGTTTTCTTGTGTATTAATGTAATATTGAGACTCACTGCTCAAAATTATTCTTGGTCCATGTATACCGACGGAAATAAAGCAAATGAGACTGTTGTGTATGTTTTATTTCATATACCAAGTGTTATACCTATTTTATAGTGAAGCTAAATTTAACCACTAGTAAGTCCGATTAGGTACACAAAATAATTCAGAATTCACTGATACCACAAAATTACAAATAACAATTATTTAAACAAGCTATTTTTCTCAGCAGTTTCCAAAGGTAGTTCCAGTAAAGTTGTCAATACTTATAAAATAGTCAATATTTCATTAAAATTGGAATATCAAGTTATGTTATATTTAAACAGCGGTTGTTCCCCTAATTTCTTACTTGGAACGAATGGGGAAAAAGCTTTTCAGGAATTTAGGATTTGCCAACTGTGCTAGAGTCGTCTTACAATATTTCTAGTGCTAGTAAAAGTGGAAGGATCAGAGTTGTCTCAAGCTTCGTTTACAATATGTTCACTTACTTTTTTAAACAACAAGGCACAGTTTCGAAAGACATTCGGACAAAGTCAGTACCACTGTACGCTGTGCTATATCATTCTACAATCAGCAATCTTTTTCCACTGTCGTCACGGAAAATAATGTTTGTATTTTTCTAAGTCATCCATAGAAAAAGTTGGAAGGAGAGTTATTGTTAGAAACATGGTTTTAGAAAAAAACCAATAACTTTATTTCGAAGGCGCATTGTAATTTCATTCATTTTATACAGCATAATAGTAGTTTAATTTGAAAAGTTTTCATGGCTCCGCTTGTACATTGCAAACATTATTTCAAACAACAAAGCGAAATGTCTTTACTATACACAAGCGAAAATAATTTGCTGGCTACACATGGCTGGTGACATACGTTACTTATGTCACTTAGATAACACAGAATAGACAGGTTGGAAGATGTTAACACTAATGCATTGTGGATATTGAGCCTTGCTACAAAATCAATATTTAACGACTGGCTACGATGTTGGGTTCTTCCTCTGCGTAATTTACATCGGAGTTTTGATCATACGAACACGCGCTGTCAATGAAATATGTATTTTGACATGGAATTTTAAATCTTAACGTCAATCTCAAACGTAAAACGTAAATCGTACGTCAAACGTAAATCTTACAGATGATAATATTTAAATACTTGAACAAAACTTGTTGGAGTTAGACAAACGCAACTTTCATCGTTACGCAGTTTCGTATGATCAAAACACCACTTCTGAGGCATAATAGAGACGGAAGCAGGTAGCACATACTCTTTGCAATTTCGACCTGTGCCCCTTAAATGTCTCAGGATAGAAAACCTCTTAACGTTTAACGTCAATATTGATAGCGTCAAAGACCTTAGAAGTGCGTGTAATCACGCGTAGTTCGGAAAGAATGCGTCGACGTGTCCCGCGTCTTCGTATCGATACTGCGGCCGGTGTTTCTGCTCGTAACCTCCTCTCATGTCCTTCGTCCGAACCCCCTTCATCTCCGGGACGGGCCTCAGTTTAGGAATTTCTACGGTTTTCTGAAACAACGTCAGCCGATTGTTCTTCGAGATAATCTCGAGATCGTAAGTATGTAATTATTACCTATAAAGTGGGATTATAGTGGTGACAGTGAAAATCACAGCACATTGAAATGAGATAGCTGAAAGGTGCTGTGCCTGCCTGTAATATAATGATGGTCTACCCCATTAGAATTCACATCTTAATACGAAAATTGTCCTGCAGGATAAGCTATCGATCTAAATCCTAACCTAATTCGTCTACTTATTTATTTATTAAGTACACAAACATCATATATATTACACAATTAAACTAAAATAGAATAACAAAACGACAGTTCTGATACATATGACAATAATATGTGTACATAACATTTACCATAACACATAGAAAATTAATAAAAAAGGAAATAAATACTTAAAACGTTGAAGGTTAAAATGAATTAAGTAAGACTAAGAAGTAAGAATAAGAAGAGTAAGACATACAAATAAAATTAAGCAGAAGAGCCAAAGTGGCTCAGTAGTAACTTTTTGAATATATGTATTTTATTGGAAAATATATCCAAGTTTGGAATTTTTTGGTTGAGGTTATTGTATTCATTACATGTACGTGTCGAGGGTAGTTGCAAACCAATATTTGTTTTACACCAAGGTGTATGAAATATATTATTGATAGGCTTACGAGGGTACTTGTGAGGAACAGAAAGAGAGAACCGCTCTAAAAGTTGACTGCAATGTATTTTGCCATTATGATACTTATTAAATAGCCACTCATGCGGCGTGACATAAGTAGATAGATAGATAATGCTTTATTGACCACCATACATGGAAATTTCGTTAAGATTAATACTTAAGCTAAGGTAATACAATGGACGGCCTTATCGCTAACAGCGATTTGTTCCAGGCAACCTTTTAGACCTGTTAGATGTTAAATGAAATATTTTTTAATATAGGGGTTGCTAGTTTCTGTACAAAGGTTCTGTACTGTTCTGTTTTTTTAATCACAAAAAGAAATTACTTAACCTTTTCTATCCGTAATCCATGATCGTTCTTGCTGAATTTCGCTAAATATTTCGGCATATTATTAAAGTTGGTGTATTCGGTGAAAGCGTTATAGGTATACATTTGTTTACGCGTTGCGTTCATCTTCACCAAGGAACCACTACTATACATATACCCGTATATCTACTACTAAAACAAGTGTCGCACGGATGTTGTCACAGTTAAAATCTTACCCTATTCGACTCTCCAAAGTTCACCGGTCTGGTGGCTGGGAGGGGACGGATCATCATCTTGGTCTTCGAGAGGGGCGAGTTGGGCCCCTTGAAGGAAATCCAGTGCACAGACTGGCCATTATTCTCGTCGGTAGGAATCGTATACTTTCCATTCAAATTGCTGTAATTAAAATAGATTCTAAATGATATTATTAGGTTGTTAGATATTTGTATTTTAGGCAGCCACAGAAATAGTTGACACAGGTATTATTCCTATCTTCCACCAACAATTACATCACTTCTGATGCACCTAATTACTGCGCCTAATTATATTTTGTGCTCAACCGAGTGATTAGGTCAGGTAGCGGTGGTTGTTGAAGATATAATCATTTTATTATTCCTATCTTCCACAATTAAATAAGGACATTATTCCAACTCCACAATAACTCGTGTGGTCGCGTAACGAAGCCCAGTAGAGCCATCGCGCCACTCGTCATTATCCATGTCAGATGTTGAAAACTGACCCGCGTTGTACGACTGGGAACCCCCTAATTGATAGATTACCTTTTATCGCACTCCTTGTACCACCAAGCGCCCCCCTGCTCTGACGCGCAGGAACCGTCTCGCCATTCGTCATTGTCCACATCAGGCGTAGAAAACTTCTGACCCGCATGGTAAGACAGGGAATCCCCTAAAAGTTTTAAGTCAACGTATCAGAGTATTGGGATTATTCGGCCATGACTGCTATATATTCCTAATTTGCTAAGTTTATCAGAGATCTGTCGAATAATGCGGCTTAGATTTCATGTGGTCCCGACGGTGTAATACAGCTATAGTACTCAAAAACTTGGCATGCAGTCTCCTTATAAACTTGTTTCCTTCTCCTTAGTAACCTTCAATACGGATTTCACCGAAACCAGTCCACTGGGGATCTTATGTTTCATATCTTCATATGCTTCACACAACTGAAGCGATCAATGTCAATCAGCAATTGTTATTTCGACGCACTTGAACCTCTATAATACATTAAGTAGCATCAAGCGACAAATTGTCGCCTTTGTAAGTCAAAGTCAAAGTCAAAAACTTTATTTCCATAGAATTCATAAAGAAATGGCTTGTAGTTAGTTATTAGTCTTCCGTTGAACCGCTATCTAGCATCTCAGCGCGGAGGTAGAGTACGTTTCAAGACATAAGTCCCGCGGCAGTTACAGTAACTAACTTAAAACCAAATGGAAATTTTACCTCTGCGTAGACAGTGGCGACACGGCGAGGGGACTTAATTCGTGAAATGGACTCTAGTTTGAGCCTTGGCCCTCAGGTGATTCATTACCTAGTCTGAGAGTACAAACCTGCGGTCCCGTAAAAAGTACCAAGCGTGCTGATCCGAAATCCTTCGTGTTCGGGCCCCAGCGTAAACACAGAGTACGCAGCAAACGCCTCCTGGTCAAATTTAATCGAAACATTAGAGATTCCGATTTGAACTACTCGGCCAAGATGACTACAAAATATAAAATTTATAACTCACTTCCAACAAAGATTTGAATAGGCTCTGTATAAACACATGTTGTAGGTACCTGGCCATGATGCGTCTCAAGTTCGATGCGGAGCTCGTATAGCTTCTGGCTCGTAATGTAGTGCAACTTCTCAAGGCCGAGCCAAAATTCGCCGGCCAAATTCCCGAACCCGTACTTGTAGTCGGACCAGCTTTTGTAGAAGTCCTGTGAGCCGTCGTAGCGGTTTTGGAACACCTAATCATGGTGCAAAACGTGAACATATTTTTATTTTTTTTATGTATATCTATAAAATTGGAAAGATTGCCTGTTTTTGCGAACTAATTGTATGAAATTTTGCTAACGTATAGTTTTGTGACTGATTACCAATTTTCACGGATGCAAATTTTGCGCCCATTTGTTCAAACGTTCCAGCAGAATCGTAAAGTCAGACAGATGGTGTTGCATCATGCATATACTATACTATGCACTATCTTGACCCAAGCTCATTGATAGTGTAGAATATTCAACAAGGATCCTATCATTTTCTTCTTTTTCTAATTTAGGATCTATTTTCTACATAAAAACATCATATTCAATGATAATGGTTCAAGTTCCCTTAATTTTTGAGGTAACACTCAACACTCACGGTCCAGCTTCCCCCGGCTGTGTTAAGATCGCAAAGGATGTAGAAGGGCTCCATGTCGTCGGGCCTTATCTTGTATATTCCGGACACGTTGAACCCTTGCATCTGGATCTCGTGGCAGTCCGTGGGGTACCGCTCCGATCGGTCGACTCTGTCCATTCTGTTGGTTCATTGAGAAAAATTCAATTATTTCAATTCCCCGTTCCCTTTCTTTCAATACTCAATACTCAATACTCAATTCATTTATTGCGCCAACCAAGATGCCATTGTTAATTCTACAAGCGCCTAATGGTATGATCCACGTCATTTGATAGCCATTAGGCAGTTAATGGCGCCACCATCGGCTACGTAGTCGCTTAACATCAAGTGATATGTAGTTAAACGATATCGGAATAAAAAACGATCTACATCTACGAATTGTTTTTTTACGATCATACGTATTTTATTTTACTTTAGATGTTTTGCAGCGCATCGATATTTGATCCAATGCAGACCACTCCGGCTTTCATCATCATTTTGAATTTCTTTTGAATTTTAAATTCATATTGAATGCTCAGGATGCGACGCAGAATATTATATTTGTGATTTTTTAAGTAAATTTATTCTATACTTGCCATTTGGAACCCGGGTTCCATAATACCAGCACCAGAGTTCCGAATACATTGTTTTCATTTTTCAATAAAGCAAATTATTTCTTATAATGGGTGGTTATATTCGTTCCTAATATAATAGTTAATAAGATTTTAAGTATATAAAGCTACTTATAGTTAATAGTTTTGTTTAAATACTCAAAATACAAAGGGTTAAAGTTTTTTTTTTTTTTTTTATGTTATGTAGTTACGGAACGAGCCGACGGCCCACCTGGAGGTAAGTGGTAACCTCGGCCCATAACAACCGATGCGACTTGGGTCCTCCCCTACTAGGTACGACAAAACCCAAGTCGCATCGTATGCGCCCGTAACTATGAGACGTGTAGGTGGAATGTCTCATGTGCCTGTAATTTCACCGGCAACCACACCTTTCAAACCGGAACACAGTAACGCGAACGCGTTACTGCTTGGCGGCAGAGTTGGTTGTTTTTGGCGAGTTCTACTTCTACCACCCCTTCCTCTACAATTCACTGTGAAAGGCTGACGAACTACTTGTTTGTAACTGCGCAGTACTAACTCTTTAATAACTTTGATCTCCTGGTACTTTGGTACCTATATACCTGTTGTTAGGTCTATATATACAGGCTGTCCGGTAATGAATGGATAACCTTGAAATGGGTCTTAGTAGAACTAATGGGCATATTTATGGGTATTATTATTTGTTTAAATAACGTCAATATTTTATTTTCTACAATACTAAATTTCTACACACCATAAGCAGCATTTCTGTAGCAGCAGAATGTTGTGTGATGTGACTTTGTCCGAGATACTTTCCATTATAAATGTTTCTGCAATAGTTTAGTCGCATTACTGTGATTCCAATAGTATGGATGCTAGTTTTACAGGCTCATTAGACTTCCCGCATTTATTATATGTAAGAGCGTTACTAACGCGACTCATGGCAGTTGAGCAAATTAAACAGTTCCATTGCTTTTATGAAAACTGTCAATAACTTTTAGTAACCTTAATTATTCTATATAGCATTTGGTTCGTTTGTATTGAGCAATTGTTAATAATAAAGTTTTTATATTCATTATTTTTGGTCACCCGGGCTTGATTTCTACCTGCGCTCTCCTTACATGCTTTTAGTGTCCCTTTCACAAAATTGGAATGGGATGGGGAAGGAGGAATGGGCGATGTGGGTGATATTGGATACTGAGTTCATCTTAGTGATTTGCAAGAATACAGTCCTGAATAACCGTTGTTAACAATTCTGGCCAAGTAAAAGCTGGCCATCACCAAACCTGTAAGATTTGTATTATCTACGTTGCTTACGAACATAACATATATAACGCTAGTATAGTATAGTATATATAATATAGTCTAGTATAGTCGACCAGACCGACAGAGGTATGTACTGAGATTCACACACGCAAGTTACACCTATTAGGTTAGGATACACAACAAATAACGTAGTATAATTAATATACATACTTAAGTTGAAAAGTGAAATGGCATAGTTCACTGCATGGTTCAATTCTCGCATCAGAATAATTAATTGCACGAATGCACGACCTACGTGCAAAAGCAAAGTCCTGAGAAATATTTGCTAAGTATTTTTGTATTTGTATTTCAGTGGGTACAGTTAACCGAAAACGATGGTAAAGAAAACTAGACACGGTCTTGGAGCCGGGAACATCCCTCAATACTATGTGGGCTGTGGGCTGCGACGGGGATGAGGTAACAGCCTGCCCCCCCCCCCCATTCTGGCTTGAACGAACTCCTAGTCATTGCTGCATCCCTGGTACTTTTGCGCGTAAACGTGCCTATACTTTACCTAGCACTAGATTTATATTGTGCACATGCGCACCGCAAGGAATGATAATTGAAAACTCTATTCATAGACAAGGAGGTGAGTAAGGTGTATATATTAGCTGATATACTTAGCTAAACAACAAAAAAGATTAGACTTAATAAGTTTGTCTATTAACTGTCATTGATATCACGATATGGGTGTGACTAAGCTTATGTGACTATGGTAGTACCAGCAAGTAAGTACCTAGTAGTTTCTAAAATGTATTGGTTGAACAAACAGGCATACGGCCCGCCTGATATTAATATAAAAAAGCCCCAAAGTAAGCTAAGCATAGCTTGTATCATGGGAACCAGACCACTGACATAATACTTTTTTGTAAATACGAGTACATACATAATAATACATATCAACACCCCGACACAGAACAAACACCTATGTTTGTCACACAAATGTTTCTCCTGGGTGGGAATCGAACCCACGACCTACAGAGCAGAAGGCAGGGTTACTACCAACTGAGCTGTGAGGCCAGTCAATTAAGCGGTCACAGCAGCCTATTACCGTCATCAACACCAGCATTATTAGCTTATATTTGATTGCCAGCGCTGTGCCTGTATACCTGGAATGTAGATGTTATGTTACGTATAGAAGAGTAAGACTTAACAAAACATCTATATTTTATTATTTATTAAATTTATTGACATCAACGATCTTATACGATACACAACTCACAAGGTTTAATGACTTACTGATTTTGGTCTCGGCAGAATACCAGTGTCTGCTGTTCACAGTACCAGATAAATGCTGAGTCGAGACCTTTTTGCTGCTGTAGCACACATCACACTATTTGTTACTCTGTTGTTTTTTTATTGTTATCTATTTCTTATTTATTTCCCTTTGTTGTTATGTTTTCAATTGAATAATTTTCTATGTGTTTAATTAAAATAAATTAATATGTACATTGTACAGGTAATACTGCTACTATGTAATAATGTAATTGTACCTAATGTGTTTCAGTGGCAAATAAATTAATGTCTATGTCTATGTCTATGTCTATGTCTACTTACTTGCATTCACACTTCTTAAGCCTTTGTTCGTGTAAAATTTTCCTAAACTCGTTTATCATAGACATCGTGTCCATCGGCACGGTTTTGTCAGTCCTGAAAAAAACATCCACCAATAGAGTTATAAGAAGAAACTGGTTCGTGTACGAAGGCGAGACTGGCTACGTGTTGGGAGGACAGTTCCAGTACAATTGTTTCAATCTATGTATAACATACGTTCTGAAAACAATGACGTAAATCTTATGAGCCAACTGTTATATGGCGAAAAGCATAACGCAGATTAGAAGCCCCGTGAGGTTGTTCATAACACAACCCAAAAAATATTATTGGCTGAGTGTTACAAACACTGTCTTTTCTTTCAATCGCTGGTTAAAATTCAGGCATGAAGCTGTGAATAATTTACTTGAAAAATTACCTACTTTATCAAAATGGTTCTGCTGGCTTTTGGATTGGGATATCGAGAGAGAACATAAGAGTCTGGTATTCATCATACTCACTTTAAATTCGTTCTAGTGTATTGTCTGTTCTTGACCTCTGTCATGGTAGTCACAATAGAATCGAGCCCGTTCAAGATAGATTTGATGTGGGCCTCTATAGATGACAACCGGGTTCCAATTGAGGAGTCACTATGAGTACCATACACACCTTCCGCTAAAACACAAAATTATATTAACTAAGTAACTAAATACGGGAAATATTGATTTAAGATATTCCTTTTTTATGTGATACAGTTACAAAACGACCTGACGCCGACGGCCCACCTGGTGTTAAGTAGTAACCTCTGCCCATAACTACCAATGCAACTTGGGTCCTCCCCTACTATGTACGGCAAGACGCAAGTCGCATCGAATGCGCCCGTAACTCTGAGACGTGTAGGTGGAATGTCTCATGTGCCTGTAATTTCACCCTAGTATCAAATGGAAGATGAAATAAATAGGGTAATAGATTCTCCTACATGGTGAACGAAAGGAGATCTTTTGATGGTATAGTATCCACATGTGAATCGCATATCTACAGCTGTCTTACTCTATTTTTTTATATTTGTATCATTATTTTAATATATTTTTAATGATTAAACTGGATTAGACGAATTTCGGTAAATTGAGAGCACATTGAAATGTTCGACTATTTCGTAGATGTTTTTAACCACCAATATTTCTCCAGGTTATTCATAATTTTCTTTTATTTCTTTTTGGGAATCGGTTGAAATAGCTGCACAATCGTAGCTCTAAAACTATGGTTTTGATGTAAGTGACGGAACGAGTACTAAATAGCGCACCTGAGGTATCCGCTACCCATACTACATACTGGGTCCCAACTTACGTGGAAGCACTCTGATACATGAAGATGGAAGGTCTGTAATGTATGTGGTACCCGTCACCCACACTCTTCGAACTGCAATAAAGCAATGCGAATGCACAACTGTTACACGGCAGACATGGATATGGTGTCACTAGTTTACCGGCGAAACACTGGTGGACGCCTATTACCTAAGTATTCAAAAGTATACAAATGCATTTCGAACTTCGGGCTGGTCACACTAACGCGAAATCTTTTTTAGAAATCGCAAAGTTATCCTCATCAGAATGCAAACAGTGACCTAGAAGCTGCAGTTATCAGAAACAATCGTATTGTTAGGAATGTAGCACAAAGTACAAGAACTGGATCAGTTTACCAGGACCAACTGTTCGTTGGTTGTTGTCCACCGCAAACCTTATTTGATTAACGTCAGTCTTCAGTGCATCCATCAAAGTCTCCAGTTTATCGGAATTATCCGTTTCACGCAGTGCTTTCATGATTTCGGTCAGCTGTTTAACAATATTGTTTGTTTTATCGTGAACCTCAATATCCAAACGGTTCAATCTAAAGTCGATGCTGTCAACTTTCTTTAGATACTTTTCACTGGAAGTGATACTATCCATCAGCTTTTCTATGACGGCTTCGTTGTCGGTCATCGCGGATTGGGCAAATCGCGTGATATTCTCTTTTTTCCTTGTGGATAACATGGCGTCTGTCAACTCATCTTCGTATTCTTTCTTCCAGAGTGACTTGTCTGAGTATTCGTTCTTGCGTCTCTTCTTGTCCTTGTTCACTTCACAAGATATCGCCAAGAGGGTTAATAGAATCTGCAGCACTATTAGGTTCGAAACCATTTCGAGACGTGCACAGTTGGTGTGTCAGGAAGCGACTAGCTCTTCCGACGAGATCATGGCAGTCGGAAGAGTTTACAAACATCACCCAAACAAATCATAATAGAATGCCTGTGATGTGACTGAATGCCGTGGGTGACTCGTGCAGATGTTTCTCACGCTTGTTTAGTTTATCGGTCGCATTATTTTAAAATTCTCACTGACAATATTTATAAACTTCTCGCTTCATAATATGATATTTTGTGATTACATGGAATCAATACACAGTATTAGCAGAGTAGCAGACAAGGGAATTACAAAGACATACGAGTTCATAACACCTTAACTCAAAAAGTTGTAGACAATTTTAACATGTATATACCTTTTTAATTCAGCGTACCTAAAGTAAGAAGTATGCATAAATATTTTTTATACATATTTTTTTTGACTTTGGTTTTACTTGTAACCCTTAATATATAACTACGTTACGTGGGTAAAAATATTAGATATTATTTTATTTTATTTATATTGTATACATAAAAATATATACGTCACAAGGTGTGCTTACTATAAGCATTTTCTGCCAGCCAACCTCACTCTCAATCTCCGCGGTCGCGACAGATTGACTAACATAGACAAATATACCTGGTATACAATACAACATTACGTAAGTGGCAATATGCTGACATTAAATAAAAAGAATAACTTAATATAAACATGAAGATAATTATAACATAAACATATGATACGATAGTCCTTTAAATAATTGGAACCGGACTGAAATGATTTGGAAGGAAATTCTGGGATCTTAGGTAAAGGCAAAATGTAATCCCTCCGCCATTGGTCATATAAGTATTTCCAATATAAAGAGAGTGGATAACTGTATGAATAATGAATGGGAGTATTTGCGCAGAAGAATAACAATTGAGGCAGCTGATGTCGTCAATGCTAATTGCTTTGGATCTGATCTGAGATAAATCAGGATATTTACATGATTTTATTTAAACGCCATGTTTTTTTGGGTCAAAATTTGCAATTGAATTCTGAATGGGCTGAAATTTAGTATTCGTGCATGATGCAACCTGATTACATTAAATATTTTGGTGAGCTGGAGCTGGTGCTATTGCCAAGGCATCTGCAGACCACCCAACTTAGACATGTCAGATTTGCCTTGAAAAGTACTATAGCCCTCGGTATCCAGGTACTGATTGTAAAAAGCTTGTTTTTGGAAAATATATTTTTCAGGTACACATTAATAGACTTCTTGAGACTGGCTAAGTTGATCCTATCAAGAAGAGTACCAATTCAGATTTGAGGTAGGGAATGATCACGAACGAAGTTTTTTTTTTATGAATGGACTTTTGGTCGCAGATGGCGTTGAGAGCGTTTACACGGACTGTTGGTGAGAGCAGCCGGCTATCAACCGGTAGAACTTAAAATTATACACAACGACACCAAGGGCACCACTTAGGTTCGGACCTTGGCTTGGGGCGTTGCGAGTCGGGAGCAATGGGAGAAAATGACCCCAGCGCGGGCGTTTACGGGGATACGTCGACCCCGCCGCACCGGCGGGGTCGGTGCGAAGGTTGAGTGTTTTCTCTGTTGGAGGATGGATAGGAATAACTCCGGATAGGCGGCCATTATCTCGTCAGGAGGGTCATCAAGTACGTGTCTTGGTCTACGGAAAGAGCGCTTAGCCGGGGGGATCAACCGAGTAGTCGGGTATAGAACGAACCAGGTGAGTCGACCGAGGGAGCGATTGCGTACGTACCATGGCCGCCCGTGGCTTTCCGCAAAAATCGGTTTTGAATCAGCTGTACGGGGCGGGTTTGGGCACGGAGGCGTATGGCATGATGGGGCGTATGCAAGCTTTGTAAAGTCTCACTTTGTTGCCAAATGACATTTTACTATTCTATGAGGTTGTTGAGGCGACCCAGTACAAAGGCCGCCCTGTTACGAACAGTTCGGATATGTTCGTTGAAGTTGAGACGTCTATCAAGGACAACACCCAGGTATCGGGCAGACTTCTCCCGTGGAATGGGTTCGTCATAGAGAGTGAGGGGCTTGAGCGTTGGGCGTCGTCTGGAAAGGTACACTGCTGCACTTTTCGTCAGGTTCACCTCACTGCGCCACTTTGTAAACCATGCACCGAGTGCATTGAGTGCGGCTTGCAGCTTTTCGATCGGCGTGCCGATCCGATGCGTACAAAGCTGTGTCGTGTCTTCCGCAAAAAGGGCAAGCTCCGTCTGGAACGAGTGGGGGACGTCGCTGGTGTACAGCGTGAATAAGAGGGGGGCTAAAACTGAGTCCTGAGGGACTCCGGTTCGTATAGGCACGAACGAAGTAACATTAATCATGTTACTTCGTTCTTGATCACTCGGGGGCACGGACTGTTTTATAATTTTCTTGATATAAGATCTGTCCTGGCTACCGGACCAAAGTTAGGTATGAATTACAGGAAGTGACGAGTATTTATGGAAAAACAGTGGTGGCGATTAGCTCACAACCTGTAAGAACCACATTCCCGCTATAGTAAAGGTGAATAGTGTGTCAGTACAGCTCTGGAAAGAGGGTGTCACTCTGTGTAGGTATGTAACTATTAACTTCAACCAAGAACACGAATTTACTAGTATAAAAAACCCAAAGTTCCGAGATGTAGGTAATTTCATTTGGTATTGTAACAGATTTGATTGCATCTGCTTCGCATTACTTCGAATTCCAGTTTTCCTGAGTCCGATCTTATTTTTTTTTTTTTTTTTTTTTTTTTTTTTTTTATATTATAAATAGGCAAACAGGCTTACGGCCCACCTGATGTTAAGCGGTCACCGCAGCCTATAGACGTCAGCAACACCCGGAGCATTACTGATGCGTTGCCTACCCTGGAGATTTCTTTTTATATTTCTCTTGAAGCTGCCCATGTCATACCTTGCCGGGAAGACCTCAAGAGGTAGCCCATTCCACAGCCTACAAGTATGCGGTAAGAATGTCCTCGTGAAACGAGTCGTCCGAGCCTGCCATGGTTCTATAATGTGTGGATGGGCCTTAATCCGGTTCCGAGAGGTACGATGAAAAAATTTCGAGGGTGGTATCAATTCGAAAAGTTCGTCCGAGCATTCCCCATTGTATAATCTATAAAAAACGCACAGCGAACCGATATATTATTATATATATATTATTTATACTATCAGACAGCTCTACCCCCTGGTAGATATAGCCCTACAAACAGTGACGATTGACTAGGAAGTGGAACGATGTTTTACTTTCACAGAATACGGAAGCATCCTCGTCATACAAGTTTGTTATTATTATTATTATTTCTATTCAAAGACTTAACTGATATTGTAGATTTCAACACAAAGCCAAACAGTAGCTGATTTATGACGCAAAACTAGATGGATTTATTACTGAACAATGTCTTAAATTTAGATGTGGTTGGATTAACGAAATTTACTTATGACGGCAATATAGATCAAGTTGTGATTGAAGGAAACAATGGACGTAGTTCATCTGATAATCCTTTAACGGCTAAAAATCTACCATAGTTTCCTGAAATCCGATTTGTACATACGTGATACCTTAATAAAAGAGGTTACCTACTGAATATTTTGGTTTGTCAATAAATATTAATTCTAAAGTTACTACTTCATAATCGTATGGTGATCCATTCTTGTACCTATTTAAATTGTTTTCTCGGAAACTGGTCTAACGAAATGGATGGATGAAATTTTGTATTTAGGTAGACAACGCCCTTCTTTCCAACTTTATCCAGTGCAAACGTAACGAGTGATCGTTTTATCAGTAAAGTTACAAGTATCAGTAAGTAGTAAGTTATCAGTAAATAGTTACCGCGCATGGACGGCATCTCTTCGAGCTTCGTCGTCACAGACACTTTGAGCCTATCCAAGTCAGTCTTCACCTCAGTCAGGGCTTTCTCCATCATCTCGGCCGGCGACGATTTAATCGTCCTAAGAACCTCTGACATGTACTTTAAGATGCTGTTGCTCTTTTCGTTGAATGCCGCATCCAAGTGGTTGAGTTTCCGATCCACCGTTTCTATCATTTTCAAATACCTCTCACTGGCCATCAGCGTTTCTACAAATTTTTCCACCACCACGTCTCCGATGGCCATGCGCTCGGTGGTTGTGGTGGGACTTCTGTTTTTGCCGCGGTAAGCATGGCCTCTTTTACCAAAAACACACACAAGTATGGACAGTGATATCAGTAATTTCGGCAACATTGTACCAGATTCGACTGATAACTTCAACAAGAGATATCGCAATGAATCTCTGCGGCCCCCCCTTTCCGTTCTTGTTTAAACTCATGGCTAAATTAAATAAAACATTGAACACTGCACTTGGTGTTACTATTGTGCGTTAAGATAACAATCTCTTGTTTCAAAATTTTACATCCGTCGAAGTGGTTAGTGTAAACTTTTGTGGTAGCTCTGCATAATATCTACTTCCTTACAAAAGCGTTGCATGCAATCATCTTATATTATATTGATTTGTCGACGTTGTACAAAAAACTTATTGTTATTTGTATTTCTATTTAAATGGTGACTTGAAAGCAGAACATGGAAGCCAGTTCAAAAATCCCTCTTGCACGTTAAGCCAGCCAATGTTTATTTATTTTCTAACGTCAATTATTGTCAAATCTAATTATTATTCTATCTATTATTATATATATATTAGACTATGCCAATCTTTATCTTCTGCTCTGATAACCTATCTCTGATCCTTGATAACATTGGTTCTAGGACTATTGAAAAATCAAATTATTTTCTTAACTTTCAATTAAGTATAATCACTCGAAAACTGACAGTGTAACAAAGTCAAAGTGGGTGGAGAAGAGATAATACCATATTTCGCATCTCGACTGATTTACAAACGTGCAATTACGTAGTTTTGTGAAGTCAAGATAACCAGCCTAGAAGAAAATCAGACTTGTGGCAATTAGACGGACTTTCTTTGAGGCGCACTCTATTCTCTCACCACACAGGTTCGAAATGACCTCGACTTTTCCCGCCAAGACCTATTTCAACTCATATAAACCGAAAGGAGCATCAATAGGTACCATACATACATATATTCACGCCTATATTCCCGAAGGAGTAGGCAGAGCCCCAGTGGCCCACTTTTCACGTTGTGGGTTATCTATGTAACAGTATCGTAGGAACATAGAGGTGAAGAGGGGTGAGAGTGTCGTTGTGACACTTTCTTCCAGTAATTCATTCCTTAATCCAGGAGCCAGGAAAAACAAATTTGACATCAGTTGTATTTGTTTTTCCCTATTCTAATGTCAAAGTCAAAAACATTAATTTCCATAGAATTCAAAAATGACTAGGAAACGCCAATGAATAATATTCAAAGCAAGGTAACACTTACTTATCGCTAAGTTCAACCCAGTTCAAACCCTAGCCGAACCTTCATGGGGGGTCAGTTAAGTATTTGTGATCGTTTTAGACACCTATGAAGAAATAAAAGTCAGCAGGCCAGGCAAAGTTAAATCTTGTTTAATAAAATAAATAATCGTTACTTTCGTTACACTCAATAAAACAAAATTATAGTACAAGAAAAAAGAACTATTTTTAGGTACTAACTAAAAGCCTCCTTCTATGTTTTACTTTCTATTTATTGCTCTTCTTGGCTAGTTTTCCACACGTCTATATAATAATACGTATTGTCATTATTTATCTCATAAGTGGTCTCTGTTATCCAGTTACATACGAGTTATTATGAAAGTTTTAATGCGAGAAATAGACGATTTCACAGCTAAACGCTGGGAAAACTCGTTCTGCCCACGAGTACCAAGCCCCTTTTATAAATTTTATTAATTGGGCTGGCAACACTTACAGTTCACGTCACGTTGACGTTTCGGTCATTCATTCTTCCAAAGTTATTTTGATAGCCGAACAGTGGTGTCACTTTTAAAAAAAAAAACGATATCATTAAATATTGATATTCAACATATCGACCACGCGCTGCACGATATTACTGATATAATTCTAGCCAATATAATCATCATAAATTTCAGCAATTAATCCCCCATATGAGCATAGGCCAAGACATTAATCCATAATCGTTGTGAATGAAATTCAATTAACAAAAGCGTAGCAAGCACGCTTTTTTTCTTTTAGTAGTAGGCTACCTTTATAACTAGCGAACAAGGGCGACCACGATACCACACATAATAAAACATGAAGATATTGCTGCCAGAGCGCTGTCCGAAGAACCCTTCCAAGAAAAAAGAAAATATTATACGAAAAAATAACTATGTTTTCTGTTTAATATCGATATTATCGTATCGTCTATTTTAAATTATCGATATTCTTCTGTCAAAATATCGACATTTCTCGTTCTTCGATTTATCGTTGCAACCCTACTAATAGTTTGTCAGTTGTCTTTCATGTACTACTTGTCCTTATCACGAATTAATTATCTACGTGCGCTAGCAACAAACAAATGCAAATAATGAGATAAAGCTCAGCTCCAAAGTCCAGTAAAGCAACGAACAATTACACGTCAGAATTTTATTGAAGACTTTCCTTCGTGTCCGGCGTTACTTTAAATATTTCCCAAAGTTAGAGAGGGTTTAATATAGTGTGATTTGAATATTTTTGTACACATTTCTAAACATGTTGAAAGTAAGTATTGAACAGTATTTCTTTATAGTAAATTTTACATCTAAGTAACTTCATAACCTTAAGATTGCATGCCTGTTTTGAAGATGAAGGTTATTTGATTTATTTCATTTTAGTAAATAATCATCGAAACAAAATTGTTCGAATATTGACTACTTGTTATTACGTAACTGTTTATGCGGATTGGCAATGTCAAGCAGGCCTATGAAACATTATCAGTTGCTTGCTCACACTGCATTAGTTGATAGCATACATTTCGCAGATAGTTAACTTAAACATCCAAGACCCAAGTCAAGTCAACGTATGTCTATATCTCACAAAATAGGCCTTAGCCAGGAAATGAACCTGAAGCCCTTCTAACTATACTTAGATATGACTATACTATACTTACTTAGACATAGTTACTACTACGTTCTGTACTTGGTTCAATTTATTTATATTATATACAAGCAGCTTTTACTGATAAGACCCCTTCATGCAGTTTAGGAATTACATACTCATTTACTGTATGTTACACTTTTTAAGCTCAGTTTGGTTTTTGTGGTTAGCTGTTGAGATTGTATTCAAAAGCATTCACAGAAGTAACAGAAACTATTTTAGCATGAAAACTTCTTTCATTTCCAGTAGGGGTGGTTAAAACTGGTCAAAGGCAACACTGTGAACGCTGGCTCAATAGGTTGAAACAAAAGCCAAATAATATTAAGTTAACTAACAATTTTTAAAACTCTCAGGGTCTAGTAGGCTTGGTTACTGGAGGTGCGTCTGGGCTTGGCCGGGCAACTGCTGAGCATTTGGTGAAGCAAGGCGGCAGAGTGGTGATTTGTGACCTGCCTTCAAGCTCGGGACAAGACCTTGCTAAGCGACTGGGAGAAAATGTGGCATTTGTACCAGTTGATGTGAGTAACTCTAAAGTTGTCTTAGGCTGCTTGAGTTGTGACGATAAAGCAAGTTTTACTAACTTGCTCTCTTAATTTATAAAAATTGCTCCAATATGACATGGAATATTGGAAAAAAATACACTTCGTAATTACTGTTTCTTTCGTTTCCTGCTTAGACAATATCTGGTTATTGATCAAATTAACCGGACTGTTTCATTTTAATATACTGGTCAAAATATTCTCTTTTCAGTAGTGTGATATTTGGGAAAAGTTGAATAAGAATTCATGTGTTTTGAAGTAAAAGTTTTAGTCATTATTCATCTTTTTTTCTACACTATTATAAAGTAATTATGTTGGTTAGAGAAACACATAAAATTTGTTGGTTTTTATCTTGATACAATGGTCATATCACATTTGTATAGTACACTAGCTGTACGTGGCATGCATTGCGATGCCACGTTAAGTATAAAGAAATAAAGAGTCAAATAAATTTCATTTATATATAGATTTTTGGGCTAGGAACCATCACAAGCATCCCTAGTACACTCAATGTTTCATCGCAATCTGAATAATGATATTGGAATACATTAGGAACAAACATACAAACATTGATTTTTATTTATATAGATTCTTTACAGTAGTTGATAAAATATGGACATCACATTTTTATGTCATTATTTCATCAAACAGGTAACTTCAGAACCGGATGTCAAGAATGCTTTACAAATAACACTCGACAAATTTGGACGGCTTGATGTCACCGTCAACTGTGCTGGCGTGGCGGCGGCTTCTAGAATATACAACTTTAAAAAAGAGCAACCTTATAACTTGTTAGAATTCCAGAAAGTTGTAGAGGTATGTTCAAGATAATAAATAGTTGTTAATTACTCAATTTCTTTCAACTCACTGTAATATATTCATACAATGAATATTAAGAGATTAAATGAATTAATTAATATGGTTTCAGGTGAATTTAATTGGCACTTTTAACGTGATCCGCCTGGCAGCCGGACTTATTGGCAAGAATACACCCGATGTGGATGGACAACGGGGAGTTATCATCAACACTGCCAGTATAGCGGCCTTTGATGGCCAGGTAAACAATATTTACTATTATACAGGGTGGCACAAAATCTTTCAATGTTGGAATGAACAGATGGATGACTAGAAGCTTTGAATGGCCTCACAGCTCAGTTGGTAGTAACCCTGCCTTCTGCGCTGTAGGTTGTGGGTTTGATTCCCACCCAGGAGAAACATTTGTGTGACGAACATAGATGTTTGTTCTGTGTCTGGGTGTTAATATCTATTATATATAAGTGTTTATAAAAAAAAGTATATAAGTATTATGTCAGTTGTCTGTTCCCATAATACAAGCTAGGTTTAGCTTACTTTGGGGCTAGATGGCGCTGTATGTAAAGTCCACCAGTATTTATTATATATTATTATTTATTTATTATCATAGATGTAGCAGTATCCTCTCCTCTGCCCATTAGAACAGCCATTCAACTTAATTTTTCTAGTATGTTATTTTTCTTCTTGTTGAATGCTTCAGATGCTATTTGATCCTAATACCCTTCCACGTCATCTTATAAAAATATACGATATAAAAAATAAACGATTATAAATGACGTGGAACGTTCTGTCATCAATTTCAGATCGGCCAGGCTGCTTACTCAGCATCAAAAGCAGGTGTTGTAGGCATGACGCTGCCTATAGCTCGGGATCTTGCGAAACAGGGCATAAGAGTTGTCACCATTGCACCAGGTAAGAAAACATTTCATTAGCTCTCTGACTATGCTACGTACATTATACACACGAAACGCCAACGACACGTAGACCCACGTAGTCGCTACGTCACGTAGACCACGTGGTCGCTACGTCACATAGACCCCGGTAGTCGCTACGTCACGTAGCCACTTCACAAAATGTTTGTCCTGGGTGGGAATCGAACTCACGACCTACAGCGCGAAGACTACTAACGAGTGTGAGGCCAGTAAAAATTATACATTCATATCGTTAGTTAACTTATTCCCTGACTACAGACAACAAGAATGCTGAGTCCTAGCTAACTCAAGTACCTAGTTGTTTCACCATGTAGACCCACGTAAAGAATCGTAGCATCTACGCGTCTGTGTAGCCGCTACGCCATGTAGACTCACGTAGAGCCCGTTCCACGAAAGAAGTCTCCTAGCTGTGGCGCTAGTTTCTACGCAAAAGAGAAATTTCAGTTCAGCTTTACGTTAGTTCCTTTACCTGCCGCAGGACTTATTTCGTAGAACGGACTATAGTAGCTACCTTGCATAGTTGCGCCACTTAGACCTAAGTGCCTCGTTAGTAGCTACGCATATACGCATATACTCCGCATGTAGCGCGTAGGACCCACACTCTATGGTCAGGTTATGTTTCCTCGAGGTATGCTAGAAAGCTGTGGGGTATCTTGCGATTCAAATTTAAAGACCACATACGATACTGCTGTCAAAAAGCTGTAAGTTAATCAAATATTTCCTCAATTTTCAGGTTTATTCCTCACACCAATGATGGAAAAACTGCCCGAAGCCGCGAAGAAAAGCCTGGCAGCTTCTGTACCATTCCCACCGCGGCTTGGTGAGCCGAACGAGTACGCGCTTTTAGTGGAGAGTATCATCCAGAATAGAATGCTCAATGGTGAGACCATACGTTTGGACGGCTGTTTGAGGATGCAGCCTTGAGCGACCAGTGAGTAAATAAATACCACCTTTATTGTATAAGAATTATGTTTTTACATGTATTTGACATATATACATATATATATACATATGTATCTATTATTATATAAATATTAAATTGTATTTCATTATTATGTATTTGGCTTTATTATTTTTCTTTGGCTCTTCTGCTTAATTTAATTTGTATGTCTTACTTTTCTTATAATAATATCTATGTCTTGATTCATTTAAACTTTCTTAGTGTCTGTCTTAGTAAGTACTTATTTCATTTTTAATTTTCTATGAGTGTTATGGTAAATGTTATGTAATCTTATAATTGTTATATATAGCGGAACGGTCTTTTTGTTATTCTATTTTAGTTTAATTGTGTAATGTATATTATGATGTTTGTGTGCTTAATAAATAAATAAATAAATGTTTACACTGTGATTTTTGATTATCAAGAGCGACATATGAATTATTATTTATATTCGTTATTTCTGCCTCCAGTCATATAATTTTCCCAATCTGGCTCAAATGACCAAAAACTCACGAGTTTATAAAGTTGCTAATATGATGTAATTAAGGTAAATGTAATATAAAAATTTTGTATTGTTTATTGTTATTAAATATATATTTATTATGCAATGGTATGTATTTTAGTTCCCTTTAGTTAATTTGATTTACCTGGTAACTTAAATCTTTATACACGTGACTATTAATTATAAATTTGGTCTTTAGTGCCTTATATTTAACATTAGCGGCCGGCCTGACTTCGCGCGTGGTAGCGTTAATTATTCAAGGCTGAGACTCATCTTTATTAGTATAAAAATAGTACTGAGGGATAATGTATCCTCCTATCAATGAATTTTCAGACTCGCATCCGTAGTTTTAGAGATCACCTCTCCTTACTACACACCCTAACCTTTTTTATATCAGTTTAGATGGTAGATATGAGAGCTTAGTTGGTAGGAACTGCCTTCTGTGCGGTCTTGGGTTCAATTACCACTCAAAACTAATATTTTGAGTGTCGACCATATAGGTTTGTTCTGGTCTTCAAATATTTGTATTTATATGTATATATTTACAATAAAGTATATACCTAAGTATTCTGTCAGTCATCTGGTTCCAATAGTACAAGCTATGATTAAATTGGGGCTAGATGGCATTTTGGGAAATGTTATCCAATATTTAGTTTAATATATAAAACAGATAGACTCAACCTAGAGGGCCAAATCCAGTACCTACATGGAATCTTAACACCAAATAAATGAAGTTTGCGGAATTGGTGCACCTCGCCTGCAAGCAGTGTGTCAGAATGCAACACAACAAAAAACACGTCACGCCATGAAATAAAGACACAATTATGTAAACGAAAATATCATTTATTTCTACAATAACGGGCGACGCGACCGAGCGCACGCCCCAGCGCCACCGTGCGCCGTTGTGCTTCTCATAATATTTATTAATCAGTAATCACCAAGAAAATAAATACAATGACGATGCACAGACATTTCATACCATGTACCATAAACATGTATCTATGTCGCCATCTTAAAATAGATCATTGTTTTTACAGATTAAAAACTTAATCACGCCTCTAAACAATAAGGTTCAAATTAAAATTAAGTTTAAAATGATTTATCGACAACAATAACGTTACATTATAATAAAGACGTAATGTGAGGTAATGATTCGGTCAAATTGTGGCGGTCTCGCTCGCCCACGTCTCGAGCCCAACCGTCGTCACTTCTTATATCAGTTGGATATGTACGCCGAAGAGAAGCAAATAAATAAATAAATACCAGGTACACATAAGTGATGTCAATAGTGATGTGATGATAGAATTGTGTGAATTACGGGCAAAAATTCCGAGTTATCGATATATCTTGTTGAAAGACGTATCGATTTATTAACGGTTGAGTGGAGTCGCGAGTGGCGCACGCGCGTAACGGTCGAACTTGGTCGGGGGTTGCTTACTGAATAAGATAAGTTATAAAGTAACGCGAGGGGTAAGTTCCTCCTCCGAGTCTCTGCGATCTTGCTCTCGAGTCGTGACCTCACCATCGTCTCGCTACAGACAGTAACGTCAAATAGCCGTTTACATATTCTATGGTATCAGATAAAGTGTATCAACATCGAAACGCAACATTGCACTGGTATTTGCCAGCCCACCTGTTCAAATTTAACAATAACCATTTACGATGAAAACCATGTATGCCTCGCCCTATCTATATGTACAATTGGTAATAGAACTAACACTGCTCGCCGAATAACGTAAGTTCGAAATAATAGCTTAGAAATGTAGGATTTACAACTAGTATGAACTGTCAGGCATCGGCCTGTCGGTTCGCTCAAATTCACACCCTCTCGTAAATTATAAGATAGAATACTATACACAATACACAGACAATATCAAATGAGATTAAACCTAGCTTATCGTTAATGAACAACAGTGGTTAGTGTAACGCGCACCCGTTACCCGTTACGCGGTGCGGGCCGTTAAAACGTTGTTTTGGAATGTATGCGACGCGCGCCCCGACTGAACCGATCACCCACAACATATGTACAGCGAAGCGTGAGTGGGGCCCGATGTGCTTGCCTTGATATTGTGATGACTCCCATTGTAAACGAGCACTTCAAACAAAGGTACGGTTAGAAAGAATTGTGATGCGAATACCGCGCGAGCGAATCTGAGCGAATGAACAGCGCCTAAAGCGAAGCGGGCGATGCGCGCGCTTGCCGCCCGCCCATCACCCGCCCGCCCACCGCACTCGTTATAAACTCTATTATAACTTACCATCTAATTGAACTCAAAATGTACATTTACATAGAACACTCATGTGTATCTTAAAGTTAAAAATACTTATTATTTTAAATTTATAAATATATAATAGTACTGTACTTACATAAAACACTTACGGCGTCTGCCGTACGTTGCGATAGAAACTAACCTTAGACGTAAATAGTAGGGTTTAGTTTTTAAAATAGATTATCGAATAATGTGATATAAAAATAAAATGGTAAACAATTAAAACGTTAAAATGAATTAAAAACAAGACAAGGATCACTTTGTAAATTATCATTATGAACACTGACACCGGCTGAAGACAGTTTATTGTCTGAAAGTGGTCGGAGATTAGAGACGATCTTGTTAGTGCATTTTAAATGTTCGCGCAAATTGCAAAGTGAAGTGAAAGTTCTGTATCCGAGACTAAAGCGAGTCCTGCACAAATGGCACGACACGCGATATTCGTCTGTATCTGAAAAATGATTCTCATTTTTACTATACGGGGGCTGACGTGTCAAAATCAAAAAGGTTAATTCATACATATATCACACATGCAAAATTAAGTACAAATATTGTCTGGAACATTACATTTAAAATATCAATAAATATTTAATCAAGGGTATACAAAATATCAAAGTAACATTAGGAACGTGCTAACATAACAAAGGTAGTAGAGAAAGCGATTTAAAAATTCATAAATTCCCAATATTAGAAATGCAATTTGTGCAGAATAGTAGTATAAAAATAATACTGTAACAATTATCTGAGTATGTCCCGGTATAAAATACTAGTTATAAAAAATGGTAACAGGTTTGGTAATTACAAATTACAAAACTAATACAAGGAATCCAAATTTGAGGTATAAACGGCTTCCAAGTGAAGGTATCAATTTAAAAACATGATTGAATAACACAGGGGTGTACTTCTGTTGCCATGTGCGCTGTCACCCTCATAGAGTCGCACCGCACACTCGTTTCGGACGTATATCGATGTTCCAAATGACTGTCAAAATTTCATTATGACTCGACATTCCTATGTTCCTAACTATGTTACAACATCACAGATCAGCTTTGCTTTCATGGAAGCACTCGGCGCGGCGGCGTGAAGTTGCGATATCCCCTGTGACGTTGACGTTACAACGAGTTGTATCAGAAAGTGTGGTCACCGCACGAGCGGGAACGAGACCACGAACGCCTGCCTCCGTCAGGGAAACGCAGCTTCACTGCACCGGCCGGTATCTTGTGCTATTACAAAATCTGTTCCTTAAAGGTACTTTCTTGCACTAATGTTAAACAGTTTTCACGTGAATTCGTTTTAATAACCTTTATGCTAGAACGTAAGATCGATATCCCGAACGCGGTCTCATACGATAAGTAAACAAACATTTAGACTTGTTCTATGAATGTGCCAAACATACGAGTTTGAAAACATGCAATTATACAAATTATAATTTTTATAAAATTGTACCACAATTATATTTCGAGAACTTCCTTTGAAATAAAAATAAAATTGTATTTCATAAATCATATCGGTAATGTCATCTTCCTACTAACATTTACGTCTACAGCTCGTCAATAGATAAAATGTTTCGAAATAATAATGAATATCGTACGAATAATGTGACACGACAATAAAATGACTGTTTGTTCACTGGACGGTATTATATAATAAAACACGGTGCCCTTTAAAACATAGCCTAGGTCCCAAACTAAGTTAAATGTATTGGAAAACTATTAACACTGCCATTACAATCTACTCGTTGATGCAGCCTACTTACCTAGCATATACGCACTTGGTGCAATGATATTACGACACAATAACAATAAAACATTCATTTAAAACACAAATCCACAATCGCATTTTATTACATTTAAATAGATCATTTACTTAAAGTGTACTTGATATACGAGTAAAATTTTTCACGTTTGTAATTCATTCATTTGAAAGTTGAACATTTTGTATATACGTGTTATTTTGTTACACTGAATTGATTGCACGATTGGAATAATCAACCATTATATTTCATAATATAATATCTTTATTAACATTTCATTGAATTATTAAAAACCAAACGTTTTCAAATTAAATTTGGAACGTTGAAATACGAAGGAATCTATAAAATATAATGATTTCAATAATATCCATGATTTTGACCACTTTAAAAGTAGATTATTAAATACATAAGCTATATTATTTATTTATTTTTTTTAGAAAAATATGAAACAATGTGCTTTCAGTTAACATATTATATATGTTAATAAAGACAAATATGTTTTATATAAAAATACATCGTCTTCGACATTCTGCCTGTAGACGCTAGTACTTAACCATCTCTTTAAAAATCTAGGATTTTTAAGGCTTCTTCCACGTAATTCCAGAATTAATTTACATAATTACATTTTTAAGTAGATTAAATCACTGTATATGTGCTTAAAATGTTATTTACAATTAAATATAATTTTATTTTGTACTGGTATGGCCGATTAAATTACTTCAATATTTGTAAGAAACACTGAGCTTACCATATCATGGAATATTATAACGTAGAAGAACCACAAATTTCATTTTAGGACATAAGGTAATTACAACATTTATATTATAATTTTAACCATCGTAACTCGTAATAAAATTTTGAAACTTGAATTATGAAAGCCAATAAAACTATTTATATTCATATACACTGCCTGTCGCGAGCACGACATTATCACACACGCCACACACACACACACTCGAGCCACTAACTGCAGAGCACAGAAGCCACGCCTATTATACTGACGACAGTACACATACACACTCGTTCGTAAAGTGATGTAAAAAATATGATCCGATGAACCGCATACACTCATCCGCGATACATATCGCTCGTTATGAACGCCGATAGGAGCGGAAGCGGTAGCGGTAGCGGTAGCGGGCGCGGTCGCGAACGCGGACTCACATCCAGAAGGTACATCGATAAACTAAACTGTAAAATTAATCTAGGTAATTATAATGATAATCACGACTAACATTAAAAAACAGTTTTCTTCAAATTTCTTCGTTTATAATCACAGACGCTTCCCTATGTAATATGTATGTACTACATTATAGTAATTAATTATTCCACTGCTCACGCACCGGATAATGTCTAATATTATTTATGTACTTAAGCTTTTGACGTAAAACAATAGACTGCAAAATAAATTACTGTAGCTACACACAAAACTGTTGCATAATATTTTTGTATATATTATGTTAAGATTTAAGGTAGATAAATATATGTTTATCTGTATACGGACTAGGCACGCGCGGCATAGCGCCGGCGCTCGGCGCAATAACTTAACAAAATCACACACCAAGTTATTAACTAAAACTAAATAAGTAATATTTTGTATAACTTATAGTTCGATCTTATGTTGTGGTTGGTGTAAGGGCGCTTCGCGCGTACGCGTTTTCCAGGTTTCTCTCCACTGGGGTTTCAAGATCTGCAATTAGAAAAATATTTTAATCAATCATCTTTATATAATTCAAAGGGCGGATTTATACTTAACTCCAGACCGTGTTTATATACACAGGCCTCCAGTATTGAGTAGTTATTTCTCTATCTATTGATGATTAGGTAATTTTTTATAGCTAACGGCCTTAATTAATAACTTTATTTAGCGATTGTCTCATCAATCAGGGTTTTGTTTTTACGGCTGAATTCAAAACTAATACAGACGTTGTCAAAACACAGATTAGCATATTAATCGCTAAGTAACGTTTTTAAGTATCCAATTGTCTGATTTGTGGTATACCGTCGCTACTCTACGAAAATGAAGCATTAAGGACTCTTAGTGGAATAGAAGATTTGATAACAATAGGGATTAGTTTGTTTCAATTTACGTAGTAGGGTAGTTAGCTAGCTTAAAGTGACAAATCGACAGTGTGATCAAATGGCTCCGTGGTTTTCTATAGGTTATGATTAATCGATACGGCGAACGTAGTCGTTATTAATTTTTATCCTCCTTTCAAATAGTTTTATTTTAATATAACAAATCTATGTCAAATGCTTAAAAAATAAAATGCTGAAACCTTACAAAACGTTGAAAGAGCGACTGGTTTAAAGTTACCAAAATATAGGAAAATTCCTTTCTCACAACCAAGCACTGATGAGACGCTAAAATGCTGAAAAAGAAAACTGACCCCAAACAAACGAAATACAATAACTTGTGCCGATTGAGGTCATCGTAAAAGCATTAGTTCATTTAGTTCATGTCGTAGCTGTGATATGGAATTGGAACCAATATATAACTCGGTGACCTGGTTAGCTGCACAAAGCGACAAGTTAATTTCCTTTTGTGTGTTCTTCCTAATTAAAAGACATAAATAACGAACGAGCATGGTACTTAAGCCTTATTACCATTACAAACGTTTATTAAAGCTGAAAAACTTGTTGAATTCGAAATAAGTGAATTTAGAACAATTTCGACCGATCAAGCCACATTCTTCAATTTGTACACATTATCACGCATATCTTTTAATTTGCCGTCTCGCTCTTTTTTGGTAGTATTTTTTAATAACTTTTCGATATTCATACCAGTAAAGTTAAGTATAACTTTACGACATATTGTGCCTTTCTACGTGTCATGTAGTGATATGATTATAGAAAGATACTACAGACTATATTATAACAACATGGTATTCCATGATTTATTAGTACGGATATACTTGTGAGAAAGTGCCGCTAAGTTGGTATACCTAAGCACGTATGTATTAAAGAGTGCGACAAAGGCGTGCATATATCATACGAATGCTTACTCTATATTGGCGAATGGGGCTCAATCGTGTCGCTTGGCAGGAATCCGCACCTGACACAAAGAGCATTCACTTTATATACTTACTATGTATTATAACTAGATAAACATGCATCCACTTTGTCATTCCTTTGTAAGTGAAATGCCGTTATATTGCGTTAAGTAATAATATACATAGGAAAGATTTTTCAGTCTGTATGTAATATTTAAGAATAATTTAAGTAAATGCGTTAATATTTACAGTGCACCTATTTATTTTAAACTCTGCAACTGGCGAGCTTAAGTTTGGAAGTAATGAGTATCGTACCCACACCAATAATCCAGTAGCAAGGGAGAAACAAAACCATTGATTTAAACGTGCTATCTTACATTTATCACTTTACCTGCTTTAAATTGACAGTGTTAATTCACCCAAGTTCGGGACAGTCAGTTAGACTCGGGCATATGAATTGATTTGGCTATGCTTTTCTTTACGATTCCTTTTACGTTTTGTAAATGCAAAGAATGAACGATTATATATTGCAGAATATCAAAAGTGACTTCATCACAGTCATTTTTAATCCTGCTGATGTGATAGCTCTACTTTTTTTTACTTTTACTTTACCTAATTGAAACTAAACCAAATAATAATGATTATAAAAAAAATGATCATTTGTTTACTATATTTTTTTTCTTTGCCCAGAAAAACGAAAAGGCCGACTTTATCGCAGATGAATGAGAATGTTCCTTTTTATCTCGTACTTGGATGACGTAATATTCCAGTTATTATGATTCAAAAAATAAACCAAAGTACTGAACAGATTTTGATGAAATTCCCTTGGGACCAAACTGATAATATATTGTTTCAAATAAAAAAAAATACTTTTCCAAATCGGTTGAAAAATGACAGAGATCAAAGGTAACAAACATAAAAAAAATACAACCGAATTGAGAACCTCCTCGTTTTTCTTAAGTCTGTTAAAAATGTCTTGTTATTTTGAATAATGTTAATATTTAAAATTCCGCTACTAATAGGTACGAACGATTCCATAAAAAAACAATTTATTCTCGTCTACACAGCCATATGGGAACTTAGAAACGGATAGCTGTAATATGCTGAAAAGTTCATGCAGCGTATTTAATTATATTACACTTCATAAAATACAAAAGGAACATTGAATAGAATAAATATATTTGATATTATGTTCTTCGAGATCAATCAAGCTTAAATTATTTTTGACGATTCAAATATTAGCAGACGTGGTGACATAAAGATCACAACTGAATTTGACCTGTAAAAATTTCACTATGATAAAAACTGTAATAAATGTTTAAAAATCCCACTCTCTAGATTTATCTACTGACAGGGTTGGTTCTTCCAGGGTAAGTTCTTGATTACCGCCTCGATTGGAAGTTGGGAAATTCGTCTCCCAAACTCTAAGAACTTCTTGATTTGGAAATATCAACTATTTTTCCTGAAAGCAAGCAAGCAAGCTCGAGCAGAATATAATAATTGATGATTGTAGTGTGATTGTGAATAACATTTAATTTCACAATTTTTTTCACATCAGCTAAAATCCTATTTGGGTGAAACCAGGTTTTTAGTTTTAAAATGTTTACGTCCATAACAACAATGAACTACTGGAAATGGTCTCTTTAAAGATATCAAATTTAAGATATTTTCATAATTATCTGTGTGCTGGAGTTTATCAGAGCTTCGTGCGACATCCATGAGAATTAGACATAAGCCCCAGAATCCTCCAAAAACATTGTGAGTGAATTCTTTACTTATTTAAATAGTACTACTTAAGCTTAAGCTATACCGTAACGCAATTTAAATACGATAAAAATTATACATTACTATAGTAGGTAGTTTTTGTATGTTATTGCCGTTTCCTAGTTAATTTAATTAGTTAGTGTTTTATAACTTTCGATCGGGGTAACTTTTGCACTAATTACATTTACGCATTTGTTTTGTCTTTACCTAATACTGGGAATTACGTATATTTTTTATAAAGATATATTTCCTATAAAGATACTTTTTGTCTGATAAAAACTATAGCGTTTGAAACTCCAGAAATTACTCTATTGGACGTAAAAAGGAATGGCAATCGATAAGGTAAAGCTCAATCTTAAAGATTCTCAGTACTAGATGCTTTGTCCTGTCTTACTTTTGATATTTCTATCAAAATCATTGATACGGATGATCAGATCAACAGGCTTACAGGAAAAGTTTCTTCAAAGCGAAGAGATTTTATCACGAATGTAGAGTTCGCAAAGCGTCGGAGATATACTTACCGGAAACTTAGTGGTATAGATAAGTTCAGGACATTTTTTAAATTTATTTTTATTCATTCTAAATCTTTAATATAGATAATTTTTTTTTAAAACGGTCCTCTTATTATCGTAATATTGGTAGTATTATTATGAACTCAACTATTGACGGGATTGTATTATATATACAATGATAAGACATGTTACGGAACACTAGTCATTACACGCGGTTCCATACGTATTCTACAGTTTTTTTTATACAATTCAACGTAGGTTTCGTGCGGTGGAAAAGTGTTTTCGCCGACAAATAAGAAAATGAACACATGCTCCAACATTTTCTTATTATAATTACTATATATTATCGAGTATTTTATAGCTAGATGCCAGAATTCCTTTTTGTTTTTATGTGTCATTAAGTTCTTACTGATGACTATCTACGAAGAGTATAATCAACTTGCAATTGCGTGAAAATCAATCCCATGCAAAAATGCAAACGAAATTTAATTCAAAATGGATACCTTTCTCCATCTCTGAGTTTGTGAATTTCGTTATAACGTGTTCGTTACAAAATGTATATATACATATTTAACTTTATATAATTATATACAATTATTTATGGAGTAATACAAATAAATATTAATTTATGTGAAACACTTTTTAAATGTATTTATAGCATAATTCATAAATTATATGCCCAAGCGTGGTAAAAATATTACATTTCTACTTGTCATGACAGATAATGGCTGATAAAATAACTGATATAATAAAAAAGTTGCCAGATGGTCTAGTAAAACCAACAAAATTAGAAACTCGAATTAACTACAGCCAAAGTTAAAATACCCACACCAAGCCCCTGGCAACTCTTAAAAATAGATGGTATTAGTGATTCGTGCGGTAAATGTGATTGCAATATTGTGAATGTATGAATATATAATAAAATATAGAATAACATACAATCTGTCTAGGGTCGACGTGTGGTCGGCACTCCGGTTAACCATTTCGCCTCCGTTAGGCCTAGAACGAGATTAGGCATACATTGGTCTCAACGATCCATACAATTACACACTACAAACAGTCACTATTTTCATTTGTGGAATGTCCACAGTGGAATATAATGTGTATGGGAAGTGGAAGTGTTGTAGAAGGGAAGTGGGTCCACTGCACTTACTTGCGTTTAGCGTGCAGCATTTCCATGAGGAGGGTCTGCGTGGGGGCCTGTCCGGCGCAGTGTCGCTGGTACAGGTGTTCCTCGCCCCGCGCCGCGAGCGCATGTATTTCAGGTACAACCGTCACCAATTTGCCAAATTTGTCCTGAAACCGTAGAGTTTACCACGTCAATATACAATGGAAATTATTACGAACTAGCTGTTGCCCGCGACTTCGTCCGCGTGGAATTCGGTTTAATCACGCACCCCTATTTTACCCCTCGGAAAAGTAGCCTAAGTTACTCCTTGTTACATCAGCTATCCGCCAGTGAAAGTCCCGTCAAAATCGGTCCAGCCATTTCAGAGATTAGCCGGAACAAACAGACAGACAGATAAAAAAATGAAAATATTTTGTTTTGGTATATGTACTGCGTATACAATTATACATATATCCATATGGATATATGTATAATTGGGCATATGCCCTTAGTAAAGGTAAAGCCTAAGTAAGAAGTTATTTTAATATTACAAACAGACACTCCAATTTTATTTATTTGTATAGATTTGGCTTGGTGGGTGGGAGAAGGAAGACTTATGTGGGCTGATAATTTCGCAGCTGTAAGTAGCTGTTCACTAAGTATTCTTCACAATTATTTTAAGAGCACTGTAGCGCTGTGCTGCCTTGCTTTGCCTTAAACATTACGGCATCCTAAATATAACTTTCTGTATGTACACGTGATTTACTTTTAATTTTTAACGATCTAAAGGTCTCTTTTGATGAAATTTCAATGTGAGCCACGTGAGGGTTATGCTTTTTTTTTTTAAAGAATGATATTCATATATAATGCATGTCATTGCTATTTTACATATTTTATGAAAAATTACTCCCAACCCAAAACCCAAAAAAGGTAAATAAAAAAAAATACAAATAACTCTCTCTACCAGTAGCAAAATGAAGATACCGCTCAATTTGTGTATTTATTTCATAGTGTTATGACATACGGTGTCATGCTATGGGGGAAAGCAGCAGAGAAAAGAATCACGTTCGCGAGGGGTTCCTTGTGTGTCCTTTCCATGGCATATCCAACATGATAGGGTTAAATTAGCCGCCAAAAGTATCAATAAGTTTGACGTTGTCATTTTTTTATATACTGACGTTTTAAAGAAATAAAGTTTTGTCTATTAACTACTAAATCATTATGTGTACATAGCTATTCTAAATGAGGAGCTTACCGTTATCGTAGGATAGCATGTAAGTGTGTAGTCGAGCAAAGCCGCCTGCACCGTTTGGTATCCATCTCGCACACACTTCACATTGACGATGCCTCTCACCTCTGAAACGCCAAGAATACTCTTCAAATAATTACAAAGAGGGTTAACATTGCTGTTAAAACAAATAAAATATTCAAATATGTAAATAAATGAAATAAAAAGCAACATTCGCAATGAGTTCACACAAAATGATAACAACAAAAAACCCTGATATTATGTAAATAAAAAATGTCTAACCAAGAGAAGAATACTAACCGGGATTGAGGAGAAGCAAGAATTTCACGCAGATGTAGTCAGGGACGTCAAATTTGAGTTCCGCCAATTTGTTCTGGAGCTCATTGAAATGTTCCGCCAGCGATGGTACGCCAAGGAGACCTAGGCAGAGGAGGTCGAATTTCTGCCCGTTGTGAAGAGTGGTCTCATCAGGCAGTCCATTATGCATCCTCTGATGGAGATGGTCTAGCACTAGCATGTCGGACCACGAGTGTTGCAGCAGTTTCATTTGATCGTCAACCTACAACAAATTGAAGGAGCATTGCTTCAACTGCATAGCAGCCAAATTTCTTTCGCAACGGAAAATTTAAGACTTTCTACGTTCTGCTTACCACCATGGAGGCATGCGAATATCTGAACAGTTCTTTCATGATTCAGTTACTTTACGTACAATTTCATCAAAATTTACTCCGACATTATATTTAATCTATATCGCCAGTAATTAAATTCTACATTTTCACTCAAATATTCGCTCTACCACTGTTCACATTACAATTCAATTTTGAGATAGTGAACAGTCTACTACCTTCATGGCAGTGTAAGAAGGGACGCTGATTTGGTGTGGCGAGGTGTGAATAGAATACGATGCTGTCGATAAGTAGGCAATTGTTATTTTTCCAAATAATCGAGTGTAGTTGAGAGACTGCGACGGCGCGGCGTTGATGACCTACATTCAACAGAATTGCATTAGAGACCAAGGGGCGGTGCGCGCGCGCGTTAGATTTGGCGTTTGCGAAATATTACAGCAAAATTTTAGAGCTCAAAGCTGTTACCACACGAGCATTGGTTGCTAAATGTGATGAAATGCTTTATTTCGATATTTTAAATACGTTTGATGATATCATCGAAATTCAACCGTTATGGTTGTTTAACCCAGTTTAGTGTTATCTTCGAAGAATCTAAATCAATTTATCGTGTATCTGTATCATTGCTATCTTGTACTGCATTTAATTCGTCCAGCGTTGTTTTGTTGACATCTATCGTTAAATCGTTCGTTTTTGAGTTCTTACTTACTTACTTACTTACGTTTCGTTTTATTGGTTTTCAACTAACTTCGTGTATTACTGTTACTTATAACCGTAACTATGTATTTCAACATCGTATAATGATGATGAAAATATTAAATTTTAAATATTTTATTCAAATAATGTATATTTAACATAGGGTGAAAACTTACCGAACCCTCTTAAACTAACAAATACAATGTAGTGTAAATGATCATAATGTACAATTAAGATACGTTTATGATTTATTGCTTTTTTCAATGGAATTTCTTTAGAATATGAAAATAGACCATGCGGATATATTAAAGCAGCTAATTACGTTATCAAGAAATTGTAAAACATTTAAGCCAGTGTTCTATCTCAGCTCTTATTATTGAGATAGCATTATGTTTATCCGATTTAAGAAGGTACATTTAATGTTATTTAGAATGTAAGTACCATTTTCACTCGCGAACAAAGTAACAAAATTTCAGTTACCAAAGATGAGTTAAATGGCTTCTATTTCCCGTGGAATCTCGTGTTAACTGTCCAATTCTACTATTACTAATCGGGCCACTGACTTTCTCTAACCAGTCCAATAAAATACCAATCCGAAAATGATATTCCAAGTTAGTTCGACATTAGAAAAATATTCCAGACGGGAAAAACGGTCAATGACCTACTTTTTGACAAAAAAATAAATGAAACTTAAATGAACTTTTTAAGGCAGAATCCTTTTCCTTCAAGAACTCAGTAATGCTATCAACATAAATGTGTAATTTTTAATACATTTATTTTATTTAGTTATTCTCAAAACAGCAGACAAATGCGTTCCTTTGTAAAAATATGAATACTAGAAACTACCAGTAGCCTCTTCTACTACTCATAATCTGCATACTAATGTAAATAAACGGATTCCTCAAAAACATATTCATTAATCAGATAATGTTGACGGGTGGCTGGGGCTAAGTTGAATAAACCAAATACTATATCGCTTTTTACGTATAAAGCCTCAGCTTATTATTACATCACAGCTAAATTTACTCTCTCGAGAGAGAGATTGATAAAACAATAATAGAATGAATACAAATGAAATATTATAAATAAACAATCGAGAGTGGCATCCTCCGATTAAAACGCGTCATCGACCGTTCAAGTTCACCGTGCGTTATGTGACTAATCGTATTTGGTAATATTACGTAAGAGAAAGCGAAGAAAGGCCGCATAACTCGTTACGTCCCCGCTAACGGGCGGCGGAGGCGGGCGGGCGGGCGGCGGCGTGGTGCGCCCGATTACGTGCCGCGGTAAAAAGTGCTTTCTCGCGGGAACTCGGCCACGGCCAGTGTGTCAAGTGCGCGGACGAAAGTGCAGCGTTGCCGTCCCGCGTGCTCGCACCTCACCGTTACATCACGTCACATCACACCCGTCTGGAGAAAGCTCGGGTCATCAACATCTAAACTCGAACTAGAGACGCTCTAGAGTCGCCTTACCGTACCACCCGGCGGGCGTTTAACACTATCCTCTCTAGCTCCCCGCGTTTTTAATTGAGCTATATTTTTTAGCCTAATTTTTGTACAAGTAAATTTTACTATCATCAAGAAGATCCATCTAACGAGCACTGTCGTTCTAATTCCTAGAATGAATCGTAAATAAGTCACGTCATTTTAGCACAAACATAAATGATTGTTGGCTGTGAAGCCCGCGCGCGAGAGGGACGGGCGACGCTGCCGGTGCGGCAACGTCGCACGGTCACGTGACCGAGTGCGGGTCTTGCGTAAGCTTACGACTAGGCTCGTCCTAAAACCGAAAAGCCGGACACACCAGCTCGTTTAGCCGGACACTTGGGTAATAACCCAGACACTACAAAATAAGTCAATTAAAACAAGTAAAACCTGGCTTTTTCATTTATCACCATAAAATCTACTTAAATTCTAATGAATCAACAATATAATCGAATGAATTTTTCTTCTTTAATATCAAAACTGGGCAAATTTGAAAAGCCTAACAAAAGCCGGTCTCCATCTAATTTGGCCGGACACGCAACCAAAAAGCCTGACTTTGTCCGGCTTCATCCGGACGGCTGGCAACGCTACTAACGACCACGGTGCGGCAGCCACCGCCGAGACCGTGCCTCTACTATTACTCCCTGCCGTAGAGTCCCTCTCCTACGTAATGTTTACTATCTACCCGCCCAGTGCTATACGACTGCAGACTGCTAGGTATTATGCTGATAATGTCAGTTCATTTGGATGGGTCAAAGATCTTTGTACTCGTACGAATGAATTTTTATCCGATAACTCGCTTTACCAATCAGTTGCATTCTAGAGAGTTAGTAATTAACATACAGACCAGTTTTTCTAAATTTAATGAGCTTTGAAAGATAAGTTTTATGCTATTAGACTAGTAACCGAAAAAAGTTGTGAAACCGGGGTAGTTGTGTGATTATTAGTGTGTGAGCTATCAGCCGGTCGTGGGAACTTGACCTAGTCGGTAGGTGCGGTATCAGCACGGCGCGGCGGCGGCGCCCCGCGGCAGCGGATCGATCGCGAGGCACCGCGTCGCGTCCTCCACTGCGTCACACGCACCGCCACTCCACTCACACCACTCACCACACCACATCCTAGTACTAATTGCCGGTTCGATACCCGACTGGTACCAGTAGAGAAAATGTGAATTCGCAATGCTAGTTAAAAACCATTCAATTTGAAGCGCAGCTAGGCAATGCAACATTCGCAAACAATAATGTGGTGTACACCAGGAAAGGGTTCGGGGATTCGGGACGGGATATCTTATACTTATCTCATTCACCTTTAGATACTTAAAGAACACGGTGTTTCTCGCCCAGTCCACTTGGGAGAACAAGTTTTGGTCCAGCACTTTGCACATTAATTCGAAGAGATCGACCTCACACTGATTGTATGTTTGGCTCTGCAAGAGTCCGAATAGGGAGTTCTGCCACTCGCGATCGTCGATTGTTTGCACGAATTCACGAATCATCGGCGAAACTCTGAGCGTCTCCGTGGTGGTGGGCTCCGCCGTGCTGGAGGGGGTCGCCGCCGCGTTGGTGGGCGCGTCGAACGCGAACCCGTCCGGCGAGGCGGAGTGCGGCGAGTGCGCTTCCCATTTGTCGTGCGAGGGGAGCGGCGGCGGGTGCGCGGAGAGGGGCTGCGCCTGCGCCGGCGCCGCCAGCAGGGCGGGCCCCGGCGACGACTCCGGCGACGACGTCAGCGACGACACTTGCGGTATCTGGATCTCCTGTTTGACAGGCACCGCGGCGTACGGCGGCCCGAACCCCAGCACGGAGACTATACCACCGTCACCGAGGGACCCGCGGAGGGTCTGCACGGCTATTTGTCTTTGCCGCATCATCTGCAGTTTGCGAGCTCGGTCTCGCTTGTACATCGGACCGAATTTGTTCCTGCCCCCGCGCATACGGTCCGCTCGCACGGCTGAAACAATACATTATTATCATCAGCCATCTTGTTTGGATTAATGGTTCCAGAATGTACTTAAAAACTCAAGATAATGGATGCCAGAAACAAAACACGAGGTATATTGTTATGAAATGGGTGTTACATATAGAGAAGGTCACACTACTGTTAAATAATATTGATAAGTTAGTTGAAATACATTATCCTATAAGTTATGGTAATGCACAAAATGCCGCGGTAATAAATATCTTGATTTTATTGATATGATGTAAGAGAATATGAGTAAGTAGGTTAACTGTTGGGACCACTCAATAAATATTTAATAACTTGGGCCTGAAATTTAGGGCAGCGGCCTCATAACGCACACGGACTTAGCCGTTCTTTATGGTTCTGGCTGAATTCCAAATTCCAAACGGAGCTCTCTTCGTGATAACAACAATTTATGTACGTTTCGATTCTTTATGACAAGCAATAAAAATATTCTACTTTAATAAGTGCATTTACAATTATAATATATTTTTTGTAAAAGTAGAAAATATATTTTGTCACAACTGCTATATTAGCCAGTAATTCAATGAAACCGCTAATCAGTTAAGATTCAGTAATCGTCATATTTTATGTTTATTTATGTTACTTAAACCTGGAACGGAAGGAGACATTCTGTATTGTCGGTTCGCCCAACCCATGAGTTAAAAATAACAACCAGTTTTTATTATAGCCGACGCGCCTCTGCGAGTGATAAAGATAGAGTAATAGGGCTCGCTAAGGGTTTAAGAGAGACGAAAGGCGTAACGGATTTAACCATTGCTGTGTGCAATTCTCTCAGTTGATAGAGTGTTGCAGACGATTTATTCGTAGTACATTTTATAATTAGTCATTATATTAAAGCAGCTTCTACTGGACTTTAAATTATGAATAAGTAAGTATTAAGTAAGTACGAAGATAACTTAAATTCAAATGTTCATTTAAAATTAAATCAGCCAGGGTCAAATGTGAATCGAGGTTTCCAGTCCTAAAGAATTGAAAAATTATACTTAATAGACAGACATGACTTTAACGATCAGGATCAATTATAACGAAGGTCCAAACGGAATCGGATCTATTTACTTGCGGGTTTCGTTATAGTTTCCAAGATACATGCGTTAAATGTACCAAGACTCCTTACTCCACCCAGCACTGGCCCCGACACTACTTAACGACACTTCCGCTCTCGAATTAATCGTAATTTAATAAAGCATGTTTATTCCTTAGACCACATAATGTGACACTTTATGAACCAACGCAAGAGATGCGTTTGCCAGATCATCTATCTATCATGTATATATATATATATATGTATATATAAAATTATTATGAATTATTATCTATATGAAATTGCAGGCGCATGAGACGTCTCGGATTGATAGACGCAACGCAATGCGACATGAGTCATCTCGTACTATGGAGAGGACTTGAGTATTGCTGTTGTCTATGAGCGGCGGTTACCACTTAACATCAGGTGGGCCGTCAACTCGTTCCATCACTTCAATGAAATAAAAAAATACTATCGTATCGTGTATCAGCCGCAATCTCAATACATCGATGTACAAACTCGCGTTTTGTACACGGATGGCAGTAGGTTCAGTTCAGTTGCACTTGGATGCTCAGTTGATCGGTCCCAACCCGGCGGATACGATGAACTGAGGCGAACCGATCTGACCAATCACGAGACAGATCTCTGCTGCCGTCGAGCGCCATGTAAAAACGATATATTTTGTCATCTATGTAAACCTCAAAGTAGCCATCGATGTGTCGCAGTGAAGGTATGTGCGTGCGTGTCTATATATTTGCATACGTTATGTTATACGAAGGTAGAGAGCACGAGGTTTCGCAGTGAGGTATATTCAGCATCAGCAGCTATCAGCAGCTAGGTATTGGACGATAATCTATATATTCGAGTCACTGGTTCTCTCGAACCAGTGTGGTGAAAGGATTTTAAGTGCGCCTCAAAGAGGCTCCTTTCCTGCTTGCAGCTGACGAGTATCAATGAGTTTGTCAATTGTACAATTGATGTATGCAATATCAAGTTCTGAAAACGGTTAAGGAAAACCGATATTTCCTAGAATCTAAAATTAGAAGACACGTGTCAAGTGCACGAAAAGAGCCTCTTCGAGGCGCAATTTAATCCCACACTGGTTCGGGAGAGTCAATGAAACTATTGCTAGAGTCGCATGTGCTTACTCTAAGCAAATGGAACTATGGAAATATTGATATGCTTATTGATTTATCTGATATAAATAACTTTAGTCATCGCCCCCTATATCTATCAATATAATATATTCTTTAATTTCGACACTATTATTGGGCGCGACAAAAGATAGGAGCTACAAAGCGGACTGACTAACCTTTAAAGGCCTGGATTCGTAAATTTTTGATTGACAATTACAAGACTTTTAAGTCTTTGTACTTAGATGTTATCTATCGGCTATACGATATTTTGAATATCAAATGCAGTGCAGCGATATTTGTCCATCAAACATATCGTTCAACGTGTAATATGCTCTAGGTACCGCAATGTTGAGAGATGGAGCTACAAACGAGGCTGTTCATATTTATTACAGAATGCTTTACATGAATAACGAAACCGAAATATAGATTCCGAAAGAGTCCCGTGGACTTGAGGATGATGACCCTATCTATGATCGCATGTCGGTCAAACAACTTATCCCGGCAATGGATTAACATAGCAGTGAATATTTCATTCGTTTCTCTCAAAGGAAACGAATTATTTTCCATGATTTGGTCATAATGAAATACCTACCGTTTGAGCAAGTGATACGTGTGAAAATATTTTCAGAATCGTATAGTACAAACAGCTGGTGTATAATCCACGCCTGTTACAATAGAATGCGGGTCGGATCCAACAAGATTTGTAACGTAGGACTTGTTGAATTATATTCCAAGAAGACTAACGTCTTTCTCATAGTGACAACTAATTTAAATGAAATACTAATTACGAAAATGTCTCATCATTCACAAATGAGACAGTAATGAGTGGATATTAAACGTTGTTCTATTTTAGTTTGTTTTGGAAGATCTCACTTGTATAGCTGGAATTGGATTTGTCAGTAAACATAAAACAAACCAGATCGTTTCCAATAAATAGGCTCATCTAATTAGGCACGCTATTACTATTGCAGCCGATAATGTGGTGAACGAGGTCATTCGTTTATTATTACAAGACTAAAGTGGATCAAGGTCAAGGTCATTTTTACAAATCAAAAACATACGTTGTCGTTGACAAATAGTCGAGAGAGCAAAAATAGATACAAACGAGTGAGTTCAACTCGACTACTAATGTTATTTGCGGCTACGGTCTACATTGTCGAAGATGGGTCAAGGTCGACCTTGGGAACGAGGTCACTTTGTTGCACATCTGATCCCTTGCATGTAGCACGAGGAAAATGTGCCAGGAAAGATAAAAAAGAAACTCTTGAGTGTATTTGCTCGACCTTGCCTATCAAATGAAATTAAATAATCGTTTCAATGAGATGAAAAGGTATTTACCGAAAGGACGGGAAGAGGTGGGGATCGATTCGATCCTTGTACCGACCGTCCGACGAGTCGGTGAAACTTGGTCAAGGCTGGCTGCCCTGCCGCCTTCCCCCCAGGTACGATCGCGCCCGATGATTACCGAGTGTAAACGAACGCGTGCGGCAAGGCAAGTCGACGATCGTGCGCCAGCCAAGCTACATAGCGACAGGGCCCGCGTTGTCTGTCACACAATAAGATAAATCATACAAATGTACTGTCATCACATCACATGCCCTCATCTCCAGAACAACTTCCGAATGCAGTCGCGTGCGTTTGCAAACTGAATTTCTGTCCCTTACCACATATTGATGAGATATCTTATGATAGAACATTCTTCGTATAAATTTCAATTAGATATTCAAATATAGTTATGTCTTACAGAAGATACGGTACAATAACAATGAAATCGATTTCCATTCCAATCCAATACAACGTATTCCGCCCTCGTGTAAAGGATTGACGCGCCCGTGCAAAAAAATCCTTGTAAGATGGCTGAGCTCATAGTAATGTCGTAATAATACGACAGGTAATGCCTAAAAAATAGAAAGGCCCGGTGTGCGAGGCCGCTCTGTCGAAACACTCGATTCGGGTCAAGGCAGCGCACCGAAATAGTCGGCTGGCGCGCGCGTTTTTATTGTGATCTAACATCTGTCGCGACTCAGACGGCAAACTCGTCTGATTCAGCCATGTGATCTTACCATACATCCATAACGTAAATGCCTGCGTATATAACCTACGCTCCGATGAAGCTATGCACCGTGAAATCCTTGCCAAGTTGACAGAGATCCTTTTCAAGTAGTGTCTAGTAAAGTAAGAACTTTTAATGACATGACCTAATTTAGAATCGTAAACAAGGCAAGATTCACGTACAATTTTAAGTGGGATTGCAATATTCAACTCGATTCTAATCTGCATAAAATTACTTATAAGAAAGAATATTGATCATAAAAACAAACAAAGTAAAACTTTATATTTTTATGAAAATTATTCGAATAACTGAAACAATGCTGTTGTAATAAATAAGTAAAATATATATTTTATATTAAGTCAAGTAATAAATCGAAGACGTTTGCGGAATATGAGTTACTTGTATCAATGTTTTTAATATGAAATTAAAATATATGAATTACTTAATATTGGTTCCTGCCAAGACAGACATGTAGAGTCAGAATTATTTCGTTCAAGCGACGTAATTGTTTTATACCTTCTAAAAATTGCGCTGTCACCAAATAACTTGAGAAGGCCAAGGTGATGAATTTTAAGAAAAGAGTTGCAGACTACTGGAAATCCTAAATGGTAAAAGTTAATTCGAACATCTTGATCTTGTTCACTGTGAGGGTACCATTTGTACTCTTTTTGAAATACAGTTTTTGTTTTAAACGTATCACTAACATTTAGAATATCAAGATGTGAACGAATTCTGGCTTTTAAATTTTAAATTTGCCTCACTCATGCAGGAGTCCATAGAAAGAGGTAGCAAAATATTTTAGCAAAGACTTACGTTGCCCAAATCTAATTCATGTCATCATGTTTAAAGTACTGCATGTTAAGTCCCGAAAAGTTTAACTAATCCGAACCTACGATCGATACAATGATAACGATCTGAACGTGTCGTAACGTAACAAATAAGTAGGTCAAAAACAAGTGCTAGAATGATGCTTGAGTGACACCGTGCCTTAGATAACCTATGTTTTTATTACATTGACCTGAAACCTAAATATTTCACTGTATCTTGAAGTTGTAGAGCTTATTTCAAGTTACCATTCCAGTTCAATCCTATTTGCATCTGTAGCTTTAATATTCAAGTATGTATTACGATAATTTATATTTGTGTATTATGTATTTTCCTTTGCTCAATAAATCCTAAAAACTTCACCTGAAGTCTTCATTAGCTGTACCTAATGCTACGGACGATGAATCAGTTGGGTCGTTCGTAGTTAAGTCGTTGCCCATGACGACATTTCTGATTATAATGCACCACACATCTTTGGTATTAAGGTTAAGGTTACTTATTTATGTATTGCTTTCAATTCTAATTAGTTATATCTGGATAAAGCAAAAAAAACGGATTTTTATCACGTAAAGATAGACTGGCGACTGATTTGTATAATTCTGTGAAAAAACTCTCCAGCGTTCATATTATATTCTTGGCGAGTTTATCCGTAAACACATTCTCGCTTTGTTTTCCACACTTCGATTAGCAGACGCCATGAAACATTACTATGATGGAAGAGCTAACTGGGCACCATAGCACATGGCGTTAAATTACGTAAGGGTGTGCGCACATTGTGGGCAGCGATCCGCGCCGGTTCCATCGTTTCGTATCGTGCCACTGTATTGCGTTGTAATGTCATAAAAGACCTAACAATTGACGTGTATATCATTAGTCTACTTTATATAGAAAAACATTGAACTTCATACAATAACTCATCCGTGAACATTCATTTTTTAATGCACATTCTACGTTCCTTCAGACAAGGTTTTTATCTCTATAAGCATACGTTGTGTTGTGTCGTGTTCCCAACTGGCGATTCTTGGCTACAGTATGGTGGTATCTCGAGTGTTTCGTAACCTACCTTCGAAATCCGCGTTTCGAATTACGATTAATGTAATTCATTATGTGTACTCACTGACATACATACAGAATGGATAAGAAAATGTGATACGTGTTCAGGTCACATTTGGGTAGTACGTTGCGACAGGTCGACCGAGCGTCTTGTGAAACGGCGCTTGCGCAGCGCACCCCACCGACGTCGGCCGATTGTGTCGAAACAGTCACTGGCGCACGCGGCACGCCTGATACACAACCCTCCGTTCGATTCTATACGAACCACAATCAAATCATAAAGCAATCTCACCATCATATTTTTAAACTAAGTATATTTTGACAATGCGTCCTGATTTATGGATAATTACATATTTCTCTTTCAAAATTTTACTAGTACAGTATTATGTAGTCGTCTCTAGCGCTTTATGAATTAATTTAATGACACATTATATTTGTATAATGGATGTTTCTGTTGCGTATTTGTATTTTCCACGACATCTGCGACTCAGGAAATCCTATTGATAGTATAAGTTTAAATTAAAAAAATCCATTATCCACCAATGAAATGATATGTGAAACGCACATTACGTTTTTCAGCTCCTCTTTGTCTCTTGACTCTTGATTATTTTTAGTCAACTCAGTTTCATAATGTTTACATATTTCGGATAAAGGGATTTTGGATATAGGTTTATAAAATATGGAAATCAAAATTTTACATTTGGGAAAAATAAACAAACCTATACGTTAACCTAATATATGTATCCATTTTTTACTGTGTGGGTTAAACTAAAGATCGAAACTTGTATATATATATATTCTAATAGAATCTTTAATAATGATCTCTACATAAATAAAATCATGCTCTACAATGTAAAGTTTGATGGCGAACACTGCGTGCCTCTGTGTACTTAGATGCCGGCAGTGTTTACGTCACACATGGGTAATTTTGAATACTTAGCGTTCAGTAATGAACAGTTATTAACCGTGTACGCGTACCAACGTTTGTTTAACAGACATTATGTGAGCGAATAAGTAAAAGTATTCTCGGCGTTAGATATTCCAAACGTGGTTAATCTTCAAAGCTAGGAAATGTAGCCGATACCGATAGAGTCAGCGGCGTTGGTTTGTTAGTGGCATTACACAAGGCTCGCTCGCAGGCAGGCAGGTCGGTCGGGCGGGCGGTGCGAGGCTCTCGCAACGCGCCGCTATTCGGGTCAGCCAGCGATTTGTGTGAATTGTGTCATCTGACATTTATGTTTGCAATAAATGAGCATTGTAAACGTATTACACGTAGGTAAACTACATACCTTACAAGCGCATTTGTTGTTATTTTGATTGCACCGTTCGGTAAAATTATTAAGTTTATCTAATGTTTGTATTGTGCGTTTTTCCTTTTCCTTATAGATGTTGCTTGTACTATTTCATTGAAGTTACAAGACCTAGAGTGATTCGGACGCGTAACATGTTCTTATCCCATAAATCTTTTGATATAGCAAGAGTAACAACTATGATTGTGCCTAATATGACTGACTGTATTTAATTCATCGCAGTGTTGCTTAAGACAAACCTTGCACTAACTTATGATTACTAGAAAAAGGATACCGAGAAAGTGTTGTAACAAGGCCCTGACCTTGTATATTTAATGCACTAGGCTACATACATATCCACTCATGCTATTCTTAACTGACTTTTGGCAACGATATAAAGTTGAGGTTTTTTAAATATTATTATTCAAATCAAACGTTTTAACTTGTATGCCATATAATATTTAGCTAAAACCGCATAGTTTCATGTTAATACGCTCACCCCTTAAGGATGATAGTTTCTGCCAATATTTTGGACTTTTGGTGACCAAGGACGTCGCATATAGGTGTTAATTTTGAAACGAATTACTTGAAAGACCTAATTAGTTTAGTCTTCGCGGAACGTTCGTTTAAATTTTGGTAGAGCGTACTACACTACTAGGCCCTACTTTCGTCTGAATATTTTTTCTACTTCGTTCAGATATAGATTTTAACGGTTATGACGTTGATTATTGTCCAGCCTTTACGAATGGCATATGCCAAAACAAAAACATTTAGGTAATAAAAACTCAAAACATAGTCAGGATGACCATTTCTAATTTTCCGTTTTTCTGTATTAGAAAATTGCTTATTGGGTTCATATCAGACTGTTTTGTAGGAATTGCTTTGCAATTAGCGAATTTAATAGAAATTATAGATATACCGAAATATATATCAGTATTTTTTTAGAATGTTACGTTTTAACCTATAAACGAGAATAAAATCTCTATAAATCAACATCTTAAATTCATCTTGGATAAATTAAATTACAGCTACGGAAAAAAGAAAAAAAAAACATAAATCATTCGTGACGAAATGTTTAACCTATGACGAACTGTTATAATCTGAATTTGAAAGCGGTAGATGTTGCAAACTGAGACGTAGCATCTGGCGTAACGCGGAATGGCGAGCGGCTCGCGCACGCACACTACGCGCACTGTTCGCACACTGAGCGTGAAGCGTGTAGTGTGTAGTGTGTATGCACGCACAGCGCAAACGAGCAGCGCTCGCGCCGCATCGCGCGCGCGGCCCCGCTCGCAACTAGGTCAGGGCGCATTGCGGCCGCGCGCGTTTTAAATTTAGAACGATCCGCACTACAAGCTCCGCCCGACGCGATCTACCTTCAACAACGTGATAATGTGAAGAACCTTCAAAATATACATCACGTTAGGGCAATATCCTTTTCAACTGTATTTTTCGACGATACAATAAATCTGAAAGTATTCAGGACTAAGACGTCTCAAAAATTTTTGGAATACTCATCGAAGTATTTTCTTGGGAGGTTAGAGTTGGTTTTAAGAAGGCTTGGTGAAAATATTTCTGTGAAATTAATTATATTCTGTACTATCTCTGTTTACGTCTATAACACTGCGAATCTGGGAATAATAGCATGAGATATTTGAAAAAGATTAAAGCCCAACGCACTTATTACAAGAGCCACCTAATTTATTATTTCGTAACTATTCAATTGGTTCTTAATTATTTTCAGTAATCGTAGAGAAAAACCTAAATTGCTCTGTATCTGTAAATGGGAACGCAGTAATTCGACAATGTCAGGTTTACTTCTTTTTTATTTTGATGGGCTGGGACATAGGTAGTTTGTTTGACTATGATATGACGTTGTAATGCTAAGATATTAATGTAGTATCATGATATTTAGACGTTATCTCATAAATAAGTTATAACAATGCAATTAACCACAAAAAACCTAAAAGAGAATTAATGCATGATATATGCATTCAAATTTGCATATTTAAGTAATACGTGACCAATACTCATAATTTATTTACGGCATAATTTCATTTTTGCATACTTTATATTACTTTGCATTATAATGTGATTCCTCGTAAAAATTTGATATGCAAGCAAATGAATATTACAATACTGATCGTGTCTGACGGATTTTATGTTGGGGCAGGTTATGTATGATTGTCTTATCTCCAAAACTTACCTTCAAGTTTCATGCCGACATCGAGGCATTTTTGAAAACGACAGAACGGGCATCGTTTGCGTTGCGTTTTGTCAATGTGACAAGCTCGTTCCGCAACGCACGTATAAACCTTCTTGTTCTGAACGGTCCTCTTGAAAAATCCTTTGCACGATTCGCAAGTGAGAAGTCCATAATGGTAGCCGCTAACTTTGTCCCCGCAAACGGGGCATAATTCCTCGATGACATCCTTGGTGTCCGTTTGATCGCAGACGGTCGCCGCTGCGGGTAAGTAACCACCGGAGTCACCACCGGCGCCTGTTGGAAACAGATATGAAGGGTCCAAGTTGGCGTAGCCGAAAGACTGTTGTTCGGGCTGGCACTGATACGCAGCACCCTGAGGCATGTATTGTTGGGAAGCTGCCGAGGGTCCGCCGCCCGAGCCCGACCCTTCCGGACCGGGACTCAGATCGAAGGGGGACATGTTGAGGGACATGAGGCCTGTCTGCTGGTCCATCGTCATGCTCGGCCGCACTGGGCGGCTGCTCTATACGCTAATCCCTACAGCGGCACCCCTTGTACCGCAACGACGCCGGCGCCGACGCGACTCGCGACGATCACACAGTCACCGAGTTCACTAGCGGTCTCGCCGCAACACTTAACCAACGCTCGCAGGTTGCACCTGTTCTAGCACTTTAGTAGGAGGCACATTATAAATCCAGCACATTTTGTGTATGCACAAATTTGTTATGAGAGGATGGCGGGCGGACGCCAATCACCGGTGTAAGTCTATCCACCGGTAGTGTGTGTACGAGTGTGAAGTACGCGCGGCGCGCACTATATTACGATCGCGCGCTCAGTTAATGTGTGAAGGTGTGAAGCGGCAGCACGGTCCCGCGTGCCGCTGTGTAGACGTTCCGCGATCGACTGGCGGCCGGCCGGCGACGGCGGCGCGCGTGGTGGCGTGGCGCCTCCCGCATGCGCGCCCCGCCGCTACCCGCGAGCCCCCGCTCGCTCGCACAATGGAAAACGATTAGGAGCCCATGTAATAAGTGAAAGTGAGTCGGTGACCCACTTTCCCGCGATCCAGGTCTATGTTAGTGCGCGTTCGCGCGGTTGCGCCACCGCGCGGGCGGAGGACGGCGCGGGGGGCGGCCCACTGACCCAGTTGGGCGCAGTGCCGCACCGGGGCAGGGTTGCCGCGACGCGACCGAGCGCTATGTTTACCTACGCTCCGTATTCACATCTATCACTGCCGCCGCCCGCGACCGCCCGCCCGCCCAACTTGTGTTAATATAATGTATCTAGCATGCAAGTCATGCAACTCCACTCATTATAAAAAAAAAACATCGCCGAATTTCAACGAGGCACAAACATAATGAGAATGATTAATCTAGGCTTATAATTTATTAATAATTAGTTTTTACTTTATTATATAAATATTCAATATATAATTATTAAATATCTCTACCTGTTCGAATTTTTTTACATTTTAACTTAATTTTCGATGGGGGCAACCCTGCGAGGGGGTGGCTTTAGATTTAGCTATACTGTTCTATAAACAAATTATTTTAAATGTTATCACGCTACTTTTTATGTTATTTTCTTTCAAATTAACTTTGAGCCTCTAATGTAATAGCTACAGTAATCATATTTTTTATTTTGCAATAGTAGCGAAACTTCTTCTTAACATAAACTTAAACTATTACTGATCATACAAAACCATTGGAATCTTGATCATTCCGCTGGGAAAATGCCTCTCCATGTAAAGAACCGAACGCATAAGAAAAATAATGTCTGTCTAAGAAAAGCTTTTTTTAGACATTACTCATGCTTACAACGAGAGCAATTCAATATTAAAGCAAAATAAAGATCTTGACCTGGATTTTGTTAAATCAGTCAACGGGTCACGAACGAGTGACTGTCTGTGACAGCCTTGTATTTGCAACGTAATATGATTCGACGTGATCTAAAGCACTAAACACAAGACAATCAGTATCCAACGGAGGTACTTCTCAGCCGTGGGGCGTGGGACTCCGTATGAATTCAAATAAACCAATATGAGGCCGAGATACTAACACACTATTTGAATAGTGTACCCACATTATGATGCCATACAAGCGTGAACAAAATCAGAAACGCTCCTAGGCAACGTCTTTATAAAACTCCTGTAGCATTGAAACCTGTATCTGGGATAGGCTAAATCATTTTGTAAGAACAAATTACCCCGTATTCTGCACAATAAAACCCTCAAACCCAAACCCAGTGAGAGCGAAAAATTTATTTCTATATCAAATGTTATTAATAAAAACGAGCTGAAACATGAAATCTACAGATAATACATACGTACATCAATATCATTTAGTGTTTTAATATAACGTGTGAAAATGAAAGCGCGATGACTCAATAGTTACGATTTTATAATCAAGACCGTACTGGATGAAAAAGCGACAGTAAAGGTGAGTATACACAAAGTGTGTCGTTTTCGCTATCGCTCAGACGTCGCGGCCTCTAACGAAAGCAAAAGTACTCACGGAGTCGCACGCGCAGTTATGCTTTCTTTGCATGTGCGCAAGTGACGTCATACTTTCTCCACGAGGCCGATGCCGTCAGTAACTTGCACTCATGTAACACTACATAATAGTGACGCAATAAAGCTGTATTACGCAGCTTTATTCAAAGGATACTCCTATATAATAGCGACGCCATATACGTACTTGTTCACATAGGTTTAAAATGACGCAGCTTTATTTCAAAAGATGCCCTTATACAAATATCGATAGGGTCGCAAATGGAGAGATTTGACTCTTTCCTGCTCTCTCTCCCCCTAATTCTTGCAACTTAACCTTCAACGATAACAATTCAATCTGATATGCATATCTGCAAACATGTCGGCTTGCGTGTTGCAGTTGATTTGATTGAAAATCTTATATTTAGCGTAGTCTACTAGGAGGCAGCGATGACAAAGGCGCGTTATAAAGCTGTGTTATGCATGCAGGAACTGTTAACTTCCGGCCTATCCCGCATATGTGTTCGCCCTTGACCGTATTGATACCATTTGCTTCGTTTACAACTAAACGCTGTATAATAAACGAGTTAAGTGGATGTAATCTGATGAAGATGACTTTTATATCAATACAAGAATCCAATCTCCCCTTTTTTGATATCGTATTTGCTTGTAAGTTAAGTACTCACGGCAAGTAGTCCTGATATCTTAAAATCTTTCCTATGCAAGTTCGTAGAGGGATGGATGTCTTAGTGTGTGTATAGAATTTCAATGACTGGATCGTTTAAAGGACGAATGATCTCTTTCATACGAACAAGGGGTAGGAGCGACGCACAATAAATTGTAAGGGACGTTTTCACATCCTCTATGTTTAACCTTCACAAGGAAGTTTGGTTACTCGCCATGAAAATACATAATAAATAAAAACTTAGATATAAATATATAATATATGTATTTTATTATGTAAAGTTTAGGCACATAAGCTGTCGGCCTACCTGATTTTAAGTGGTAACCGTTGCCTATTGACTTTTATAAGCTCAGGGGTGAAATGCCGTTACCCACCTTATAGGAACCACTTTATGCTTCTTTTGAAATTACCCATGACGTAACTCTGCGGGAATACCTCAGGAGGAAGCTCATTCTAAAGTTGACAAGTGTTAGACAGGAGGTACGGCTAGAGCGAGATAGGTAGTCAGTATTGTGCGAATAAGCTTTGTTTCTATGTTGCAAAGTACGTTGATAGAATCTCGACGCAGAAACCAGGTTAAAAAGCTCCTCAGAGCACTCCCCGTTCTAGATCCGATAGGACAATAAGTGAGCCAGCGTCTCTCCGCCGCGCCGGCCCAAAGGAGGTCGGTAAAATTTGGGGACACGATGATTCTGGAGCAGATATTTAGGTGCACCGTATAGATATCCATCTATAATGGGGCACACCATTATCGTAAGATCTGAGCATAAGCCATAACGATGGCTTTAATGCTTCTAAACTGGCTTGAAACTGGCTACACTGGCTACAGGACGGTCTCTCAGGACGGACAGACAAGAGAGAATGATAAATGGCCCCTATGCAAAAACTGATCAAAAGTTTTGGCTGTGTCCAAACTAATGGCGAGAACGCACCTCTCCTCTTGAATTAGGCAGACCAGAAGAGCACCAGTTCATCGTCCATGACGAAAACCATATTGGCGGTCACTGGTCAGCTTTTGTTCCTCTAGATACCTGAAGAGCGTGTTGATTATGTTTCAACACCATGCAGAGCAGAGATGTAACGGTAACAGAGCGGTAGTATAACTGGCAATAGGGTGGACAATGGGCAACTTTCCAAGCGGACGGCACTAATCCAGGGGTGTAGCATGGACGAGCTACATTACAACAGAATACGGAACATAGTTCAATAGCACATATTTTAAGGCCTTAATGTCGTCTGGCCTATAGTCTTCCTTGAATGAAGAGATAACAGTTCCTTCCGTATCGTCGTATGTGTCAAGGTAGGTCCAGAAACTGCCAGATGGGTAGTTTCTGGAACTGCCCACTTACGGTACGGATATAAAAAACAATACTTCCTATATACTGTAAATGGAACTCTTTGGCTGTATAACTTTTTGCGTGTGTCATTTGTTTTTAAGGCGTCAACTTGAAAGCTGCATATTACCTAAAGATGTATAAAAAGTCGAGAAATTCGCCGTGACAGCGTTAATAGAAAGTAATATTGGTGCTGTCGTGCAGCAAGGTATCCAATCGATATCAATAAATCGATAAAAAGTTTGCATATTAAGCAAAGTGCAAAATATTTTGCACGAACACCTTAAAGTTCGAAGCTTTGTTCGAGGTGGATACCGCATGAGTTACCGGAGAATATTATATCATACTAAGAGGCTGGGTGTACTGCTACGAACCTAAAATAAACGGTCAATCGGCGTAATTGGTGGTGGTAAATGTAAGAACGCTTGCTTATTTTTCTAACAAGACACAACCATTACAATTTGATACCAAACAACAGTTACTGCACATTGGTACGTAAAGTATTGTAAGTATAATCGCTTACCAAGTATTTTAGAAAAATTCGTGAAAAACTATCTCGTAGCGGAGTTGTCATAAATTCGCTCTTAATTTTTCCGATCACGAGAGGAAAAACAACTTTTTGTTTCTGCAGAATATTCTCCTGTAGCTAATTGCTACCATGCCAAGTCTGTATCTGATGACAGGTAATGAACCTTATGATTCATTCAGTCATCCCTAACTTTAACTTCGCTTGATACCTATATTGTATTAATCAAAACCATAGACTGACCCGTTATGAATCGGCGATGTAACACGTATCCGTAGATTGTTTATACCGTGGCAAATTACAATGGTTTGCTATCGGTACGCGGTGGCGGCGGCGCGGCGCGGCGGGTGGCTGTCGAGGGATGGGGTGGATTTCAGGTTTGTGAGTCAAGAGCATTGGGTCACTGGGTCGGTGAAATTAGCATTTCGGAAATTTTTACTCACATACCGACTGACCTGTTTTAATTGCAGAGTTAGCTTAAACTGAAATATACACGTTCAAATCTCTACATCTGATGTTTTTCGGATTTCTATCATCAGCCTACGTAAGCATTATAAAAGGTATTTTGTTATTCATATTAATCAGCTACTGGACGGTAAAACTTAGCAGACTGTGAGTAATTGCGGATCTAATTTTATCATATCTACTTTAGATACAGATGAAGCTTTGACGGCCCTATATTTCGTTTGGCGGTAACTCCTGCAAAGCTCGGGGTCCCAGCTTCGATCCCTAGCCGGAGCAAACATTTGTCAGAGACTACGTTCATCAAGATGTATTTGTAACTTTGTGTGTTAATGCCACTTGCGACAAAGGACACCTAGCCGGGGGTATTAGTGTTTAAATATTAAATAGGAAGGTGCAATCCCGAGCGCTATATCGGATACTCTTTATTGTGATGATTTCCAGCCGTAAATACTCAACGATATCCGTGCGAAGCGGGGTTGGGCCGCTAGTGTATCATATTAATGCATTGTCACCGAAGTTACAAGTGCTTGAAAGAGGCATCAACAAAAAATGAAAAAAATTATGATGAGCCACTCCAAGTGGATAGGGAAATAAAATTTGTGTTACTGGACCAAGGGTGTGATTCTCAGGAGGCAATCTCGAGTTGCGATTTGTGACGTGTAGTCTAGTGTACCCGAGAATACCACATCGCCTTTGTTAGCGATGCACTGGGATCTGATGCCCGCACATGTCTATTATAATATAACGTACTATTAAATCTATATTAAAATTATACTAACTATAGTTTTTTTTAATTAGTAGTAGATGAGGTTAATCATAACTTTTGCCTGTCATGAGTTTTGAAAATTGAAATAAAATATAAAACAGCTAGTACGAAGTCGACTACTGAGTGTTCAAATTTTTTGTCTATATCAATGTTTTAAATTATTTTCGCCTATTAAGAATTCCAACGCGGGTTGCACAATGCGCAAAGGCAGTATAGAAGGCGGCGGCGACCTGATTTCAAGATGCTGTTTCAGATACTTACGTTTCACAACGGCTCATTTTGAATAGATTATTTATGAAATGGTTTTTATATGCTTTTTATAAATTATTTTGTTATAATAATAGCAAATTTGAAGTAAAAGTAAGTATATTATTTAAAAATTCGTAGACTCGTGTCCAATGAGCAGTAATAAGGTTATTTTTCATTATTATGTAAATACCTATTTTGATTAATTTAGTCTTAACGGACAATAACTCGACTGCTAAGAGCTGTCATTTAACTCCATGACACCACACAGAATCCAGTACGAATGGTGAGATATTACATAAGATGACGTCACCGCCTGCAATGTCCGTACAACAATATTCATGTAATCTATACTACCACTACCAGCTATACTACTCAGCGTGAGTCTAATTATAATAATAATACAATTATTGTCTCTCACAAAAAACACATGTAAAATTAAAAGAAAATACAAATTTTTGTGAAAAACCAGTTTTATGAGAGACTGGTGCTAGAGGTAGGCTAGAAGCCTGTGTTACTAGTCACCAGGCCCCGCTCCACGGAAACACAAAAGCCTTAAAAAGTAAAGTACCATAGGGATGATAACACATCAAATAAAAATAAGAAAGTTGTAGGAGAGGGCGAGGGAGAGAGGGAGAGGTATATTATTTTTAACAAAGTTTACAAAAGGTATATAAATATATATTATGTAAGTTATCTGGTTCCAATAGTTAAGCTGAGTTCCGAACTAAAAAGCTCTAGCGCTGAAATGTCTATTATTATGAAATTGAACATAATAATTTCTCTGAAATTCTTTAGATAGAATATGTTTTTAGACTAGTCTCTGCATTTCCCTCTCTTTAATTTCACGACTTGACTCGATAGCATCCCAAATCTAACGCGAGTTTCAAACGTATGTTACCGGGCTATAATTATAGGAGATATAAGTATATAATTTTTAACAAAATTTACAAAATGTATAACAATATATATTATGTAAGTTGTAACTGATTCCAATAGTTTTGCTTAGTTCTGAACTAGAAAGCTCTGGCGCTGAATGTCTATTATTATGAAAAAAATACTGTATAATTTGATTATATAATACTCGTAATATTCTGGGAATGGAAAAGATTATCTCTGAAATTTTTAGATGGAATATGTTTTTAGTTAATTATTTTTTCTCTGTATTTTCATCTCTTTCATATTACGACTTGACTCGATGGCATCCCAAACCTAATGCGAGTATGCTACCGAGCTAAGTCGACATCATTCCGGCTAAAGTAACTAAATAACACGCCTAGGTAAGTTCTCACACAAAGAACCCGCTTCTGGCTATTTAAAGGATACTATCTACTTACTAAACAAAACGAGTCTCTATTATCTAGAAAAATACCGCTAGACAATGTCCACTAGCAATTGTGTCGGTAGGTACTTAACTACTCAAAAGTAATGTTTCACTGAGGTCTTTTGAAATGTATAAATGAGGGTATACATTAAATATAATAGCGGCGGCAGCTTTGTTGTATGTTAGTGTGATGTTTGAATACAAACATTCACCTGGCTTATGATTTTCGAATTATTTAACTCAGTTCAAACGATAAGACCATCAATCTATAATCAAGAGATAAAAATTGCTGATTTGAATACTTGATTCCATGTATTCAATTACCGAATATTATTTTAATAAAGGTTAGACTTAAGGTTACTTGGTGATACAGTAAATCCTTTTAAGTTTTCAGTAGTAAGAGGAATTACACAAAATGAAACAATTATATTGTTTGAATATTATGTGTATTGCTAGTACAGGTACAAAAAATAATAATTTATTGGTACAAACCGTCTGTTATATTTCATAACTACCATTTCTTTGTATAGTTTTATAGTATTCTTCTGTAGTAATTAATCTAGAGCATGCCAATCAGATCACCAATTTTGAACACAATGTTTACACAGCAGAATGCTTGCTGTATACATTGTGCATATGTTTCGCGTAAATCCGTCTCGTACAGTATGCATTACTTGGCACAAACATTAAGCATAATTAGGTGGTGACCCACTTTTTTATCAAAGGTTCGTGCAGAGCGCAGATAGTACGCGAGGCGGCCGCGGGCGCAAATGTCGCCGCGGTCGCGCCACTCTCACACTCGCTTGTAGAGATCTCACTCGTCTCTCTCTCTCTCTCTCTCTCTCTCTCTCTCTCTCTCTCTCCACGTCTAATGTGTTATTTTCATACATCAATACTAGATTCTACAAGCGACTTCCATTGAAGAATGAAACCTATTAATAATATATTTCAAAATTATAATAATTAATCGAATGTATATTCTATTTGTTTTCACTATGAAACTTCTCATAAATCCTTACAGAACAAAAAAAAAATGCTGTGTCTGATCGATTGTGAAAACTGTTACTACTCAATAAAACTCAATTTAAAAAATTCACTCAGTTTAAAAAAAAAGGTAAACTCAAATCACAAAAATAGCTTATTATAGAGCTATTTAAAACCTCGGGAGAACAACCAGCAAACTTCATCTGCATGAAGAAATTTGAGTGTCAATTCGCAATTTGTTACAATGTTGTTAATACCATATAATTCTAAGACCATTAATTATAAACTAAAAAGATCCCTGATAAGTTTGAGTTGGTATCTCGTGGAACATTATTTATATGGTATATGTGTAGTGAGACTGCTATTTCTCACGTACATGTAAATAAGCCGGGCCTTGGCCTGGTTACCACGATTTTAGCGGTATTACAAAATACTCGAATGATGCGCGACTGCCCGCCCGCGAGTCGAAACACGCGCAACACGCACGCATGCACACACGCACACACACACACACACACACACACACACACACACACACACACACACACACACACACACGCACACACACACACACACACGCACACACACACGACATGTTAATATTAAAATAAAATCAGTTAATTGCGTATTAAAATCGTGGTTCGAAGGTACTATCATCAAAAAATAAATTAATTTGTTTTATAGACATAGGTATTTAATAGATCATCACGTCAATAATATTCAAATCAATGTTAAGTTTAAGAGCGGAACTATCGTAATAAATCCTTTAAAATACAGTTTATAACAGTTAAAATAATATATGTATATTTTCTAAATAACTTAGATTATTACTTAAAGCCCTGCATTAGTATTTGGCAGATATGTATCTAATATGTATATAAACAAACATTATGCTAATCTCACGTTTTTCCCGGCCTGATATCTAATTCAACAGCCAGTGTTGCTACCAAATTAATAACGAAGCGATCGAAATATTAAAAGAATATATTAAATAAGTATTAAGCCATAAATAAAAAGGAAAAAAGGAACGTGAAAAAGCAAATGGAAGGCTAAACTAGAGATACATATGTACTGTAATGGCATAGGGGTACCAAAACCTTGCAAGACAAATGTTATTTATAAAAAAGTTCCAAATACTTTTTTAATTTTTTTTATGATACAGTTACGGAACTATCCGTCGGGTCACCTGTTATTAAGTGTTAACCTCGGCCCATAACATCCAAGACTCATCGTATGCGCCCGTAACTCTGAGACGTGTAGGTGCAACGTCTCATGTGCCTGTAATTTCACCGGTAACCACAACTTTCAAACCGGAACACAGTAACGCGAATGCGTAACTGCTTGGCCGCAGAAATGGGCACGGTGGCAGTACTTCCCCGGACTAACTTGGCGTGAGTTCTACTACTCTTAATACATGTAAGACTGATCCCTCTTCTTGAGAAATGTTGATGGCAGCAAGCCGGCCAGAATGGAGACGAATAGTTCCACAGCACGTCCTTTTGAAGACGAAGGAAGGCGAGAACTTGATACAAAGAGTTCACACCTTTAAAATAAGTCACTTTCAAACATTACTCACAGGTTTGTCAATAGTGTACCAACATGCACCCTATTTGGACAGATATTTAAGGTCAAAATTGACTATATAAGTCATCTTAGCGCTCACCAAATCGGAAATCGGCTAGGAGCACATCACTCATCGTCATTGTTTTTACTTGATTTGATGCAAACTCGTTGTAAGCAATTGCAGTTTTATAACTCTTGTCGGTAAAATGATTGAAGAAAATCATGTCTGATGCTGAGGCAACCAGTTGTATGGCAACACTACCCAATTTAGCAAGGTCATAATGAGAAGTGATTGTGAAATGCATCGCGCTCGCCGCCCGCGCCGCGCCCGCGCCGTCCAGAATCTCAATATACATTTTTTTTTTACTGTTAACCTTAACCACTTTAAATATATAATATTATATAATATTGGTGGAAAATTCACACAGCCCCATCTAGCCCCAAACCAAGCATTTGTATAATGGGATCCAGATAACTAACAGATACTTGATACTTTTTGCGAATATACTTAAAATGAGTAGGTGCACCCAGACACAGAATGAGCATCTGTGTTCGTCACACAAATGTAATTTCTTGGGCGGGTCAAACCCACAACCTACACAATGCATTATTCAGAGCTTTACCAACTGAGCTGTGAGGCCTGTGATTTTTTATTAAACCATTTAATTTAAGCAAATTAATCAATAGTTACAAAAACATAGTTAAAATTTTAATTTAGTTAAGAGTTTAAAGCTCAATAAATGCACATTTGATGTAATAAACTAGCCTAAAATATGTCAGATAACACCCGTGAAAATATATATCCTTCCTTAAATAGGAACATAACATCAATAAAATAATGAATATACCAAAGTCTTCAAAAAATATTTTGCATTCTATAGAAGATATTTTATAACATTTTTCAGCGAATTAAATGCATTGAAATATCACAATATGTATTTTAGGACGGAGACTCTTCGCGAAAATATATAGAGATATCGTTAATTATTTGTAGTAACTTAAGCATCATATCCATCATCTGACACTTTCGTCTTATTAACCCACTTACACCCAATTGGTACGATTCTCACATTACACGAATAACATTTCCAATAACGTTTTAGACTTATATTCCTTTAATTAAAAGTATGTACTTGTTGCTACTTCTGGCTGATGTAAAAGAGTAAACTCTAATGACAAAAGAGCTTTTAGAGTTTACACATCAGAGCTGATTAGTGTCAGTAGAGTAGTAAAAAATGTGGATGCAAAAATTGGTGTAGTTAATTAGGTGTTCTAACATATAATGTTATTAGAGCGACTCTTAAGTTCTTTTCTATCAAATCTGTACGGAATAACGACGCTTGTATTTTTGACCCTATTACGTTTGAACGCAAAAAATATTGAATTTCGACCCCTTTATGTTTATATGTCTACGATAAAACCTACTATCCAAATAGTAGGTTATATGTGTCGTCTTCAAAGGCGTTTACTCCCGCCACTCGAGTGCCGGTATCGTCAGTAATTGTCATCTAAAAATATTTCCTTAATATGACAGCAGTGGTATAAAGCGATTACTAACAAAAATAAATTTAAAAAATAAACTTATTCCACGTTGCAACGCCGCCGCCCGCGCCGCGCCGCGACGTGGTGCAACGCTGCGTTGTTTCGGCGTCCTACATAGAAAAATCCACCGCTGTGTCGCCATACCAATGCTGCGTTGCGACGCTGCACCAGCCGTGTGTACTCGTATCATGCAATCCGTGCGTGGTGGCCTAGCGGTAGACACCGGAGTATCTAATCCCGAGGTCGCAGCTTCAGATCCTCACCAAGGAGTTTTTTCTGTATAATTTATGAGCCACCGCGTTGTCAAAACGGTGAAGGAAAACATCGTGTGGAAACCGCCATGTCGTAGAAACAAAACCTCGAAGATATTGTCAAGTGTATGAAAGGAGCCTCTTTGAGGCGTAATATAATCCTTTCACCACTGGTTCGAGAGAGTGTCACGAGTAGTATTAGGTCAAAATCACAGTAACTTACCGCAATCACACTAACTCTACAAATTCACCTCGCTGTATCCAACCAAAGGTTTGAATTTAAATGAACCGTTTTCGATCAAATAATTTAAACATTAATTTTCATTTGCTCCACGTTCAGTCAGATTAATAGCGTAAATTAAGGAGACATTTTGTTCGGTACCGTACCTTACCTATTATGTATTAAATATTCATGTTTTTGGTACACATTTTAGCATTCCACATAACGCAGATTCAGAACTATCCATAGACAGGGTGTTTCGTCAAATTTGCTAATACCTATTTAATAACATAATTTCTACAATCAAGAGGATGATGCATTTGGCATTGAAATAAATTGCAAAATCTGGCCTTTTGTGTTGATTTTATACGATTTGTAATGCTATTATTTTTTTTGTTGGTATGAAAAATCTATTTAATAATAGTAAGTAATAATAAAAATCTACTTGCCCAAAATGATTTTCATTTAATACCTAATATAACAACTTCATACCTTTACGTAGTTTATTTTTTATGGTAGATTAACGAATTTTAAATTGCTATTCATAATAAAATTAATATGAAAAAAAAAAACTAAATTAGCAATTTCTTAGATGTGTATTTATAAATTGTATAATAGTGGCACTTGCCGCGAGCTAAATATTACAATGATTATTGTGTAAAGGAAAAGAACAAAGGATTTTCTTCACTTTGAACAGTGGAGCTGTATCCGCGAAACATATTCTTTGGCGCGTATTGCGACATGCGCGCGCGCCGCGTCCCACTTACTAAGATAAATTGAAATTCAATTTCGCCAAAGGGCAACAACAAACAGTACGTGCAGAGGCAAAATACTTAAATCACTTTGTTTTAACTTTTGTATTGAGACTTTGGGGGGCCTTCTTGCTCCGTAGATGATAACCCTTTGAATCCCTACACGTGTCCCCCGGTTGGTGCGAAAGGAGTAACCCAAAGTAGCAGTAGAACTTGTGCTAAGTTCGCCCGGAGAAGTACTGCCACCACACCTGGTAATCTGCCGTCAAGCAGTAATGCACTCGTATTGCTGTGTTCCAGTGGAAGGGAGTGGGTGCCGGTGAAATTGCAGGCGCATGAGACGTAACATCCCAGTCTCCAGGTGATGGACGCAACGGAATGCGACTTGAGTCATCTCATACTCTGGTAGAGAGGGCTTCAGTCGCATTGTTGTTGTTCATGGGCGGCGGTTACCACTTAACATCAGGTGGGCCGTGTAACGGACCTCCCCCTTTTATCCGTAATAAGACACTCAGATCGAAAAATTTTCGAAAATATATTCTAAATCTTAATATCTATAATGGCCAATAATGTGATCGAATTAGTGGTAGGACTGTACGTTGTGTTTCATAGTAACCCGTTAAGTAGAAGGTTCTTTAAGAGGTATGCTGGTAGTAGACATAAGACATGGTATTGGGTAGCGTAGTGAAGAAAGTCCCTAATGATAAATATTAGATCTGGAGAATTATAAATGTACTATTACAAAAGTAGATTGTTATAATTAATCAAAAGTTTGAACTAAAGGAATAGTACATACTCTAATTTAATAATGAAAAGTGAATAACAAGAATTTATTTAATACTGCTGTAAAAATAGCAGTTAATTATTTTATACCACGAACATAGTTTGTGGGCCAACGGCATCTTCACAAACTATGGCTCGACGCCCCTCCCCGCGCCATGCTATGAATTTCGACTCCTGACAACTCTAGGATTTGTCGTCTAGGAAATCCTCTATTCGTGGTATAATAAAGTATTATCCCACCGAACCTGCGGAACTTAACCCTCCTTAATCAAAAGAAGAGGAAAGGTCCTATTATTCTCCGAAGAGATTTAGTTAACTCGTATAACATACGAGCAAGAGTTAATGATGAAAAGAGTATAAAACTCTCCTATATCCACAATGATTTACTGTACTGTAACAGTAATTTAAATTAAATTATAAATAAGAGCTTGGCTCACTTATGCTAATGAATGTATTTCACATTCAGTAAGTTCCTAAACTCGTACTGAGATTGCAACTGAGGTATAATGTCATAATGCAGAACAAGCAGAGCACATTATCAATATTTTTAAGATTATAATAAATGACAGTACTTAGCAATGTGTCTCAACCCTAACAATAATTCAAAACTGATCAATTGAGGTGGTTACAGATCTCACAAACCAATATGCTGACCATTTAGGTATTACAGCTAGGTGGAGTAGTACCCCTTTTTGACCAGACCGCATAGCCTAACTAGCAATTCCGTGAGATATCTGGGTTTCTCAAACCAATACATCAGTACCGGTAAAATAAAGTAAGAGTAGGTGGTAGTTCGGCAACAGTGATAATAATGGATGATTACCAGTCTCACTTTGGAAAGCTATTACGAAAACTAGACACAGCTTAGTAGTATCATAACATTGTTATTTGATAGCAATACTTATTCATAAACCTTTGTACTCAACAAGCCGGCAAAAGGCAAATTAAAAATAAATAGCATAGTAAATGTTAATGTATCAACATCTGTGAACCAATTTCCATCATTCAAATATAAATCAATTCATTAAATTAATACAAACAAAGTGGATATTACATCTTCACTCATCTTATACTAAAATATAAACTATGATAGATTAAATGATCTGTTGTGCACATCAGATTGGTAACGTGGACCAAGTTGTTTCAATATAATAAATATAAAACATTTCCAACTAACATCTGTGAATGTATCGTCAGAAGGCATTAATCTATACAATGGAACTCCTTTACAGATAATAGCGGATTTAGCCATTATTGGTATCGTCTATTAAATAAATACTTTATTTACGTCTGATCTTTGAGATACTCTAAAGTATTAGATAAGTGTAAAATTATTTATAAAATATTTGTTTATAACTTAAAACATAAAACCAACACAACTATTCTTGGAATCATTGATTTAAACCAGTAGAATCAGTATCAATAAATAAAAGGAACATCCGTATAAACTCTGAAATTATCAGTTGTGTACCTAAATACCTAAACTAGCTACAAATATGTGTGAGAGCAAAACAAGGAGTTGCGTCCTTACTCCGTATTTAATTCTAATTGTGCATGAAGGTACAAAACACAAGGGATTGCAAATGTGCACCTTTCTAACTATTCTGACTAATGTATGCGAGATTGGCTTTCTCGACTTTGTATTCCTAGTGCCAGCCCTAAGGTCTATCTCCTGCAGGCCGTAGCCAAAGACAGCAGAATTAAGACGTGTACCGCGAGATGTGTGAGGGACCACATCAAATGGATCCTGAAAATAGATTTAGTATGGGTGCTGAAGGCATGACCCACTTCGACAAGTCCCCATTATCCAAGTTCAGGAAACAACCAATGTGGGAGCTTTGCTGAGCCCAACAAAGGGAAAACTCAACACCCAGTTCGCTCAAATTGCCTGGGCCTAACTAACAAGGGAATCCCTGACTCCTGGCTTTCGTTGACACCGTAAGGATCAGGCCAGCAGACCATAAACCATGTTATGGGTTTTGGTATTCATCGAACAGATATTGATAATATTCACAACAAAATAATATAATGGTTAAGCCATAATAATCCTCTTTTATTTATTTTTTTAGGAAAGAGAACTTCAACATTTTCATAAAATCCACACTAATTACGCACTTAACAAATTACGTTCTAAGACGTCATCACAGCAACTACGCATTACAAAATCCCGTATTCACGAAATATCATGGAAACTGTTTCATGGGTGGAACCAATTACACTATTAAACGTGTATCACAAAACTATGCACATTAATGCAAATTTCTATTATAATTACTTGCAAAATCAATAATATTTTAATAAATTCTGTTCGATTCACACATCTAAGCTCGCTATTCCAATCCCCATCCCCTGTCAAAAACCTTTTTCTTTTTCCTGTAGCCTTCTGTCATCTTTCTATGCGGAATAAAAAGTATTTAATGCAAAGTAATGAAAAAGGTTTTAATACAATTGCATTGATTCCAAATAAAATACTCGAATTGATTATTGATTAGAAATTTTGGTGGTACAACAGAGTTGGGATCGTTACAATCGCCCCCTGTATTATAACGTAACTTGTGAAGATATAATACACCATTAACAAAAGATCAAAACTCACCACCAAAATAAAATTAATAATAAATGATTATAAAATGAAATGGCAATAGACAAAATATATGAAGAGGAACAGCAAGATAAAATGGTCAAAATTGTAACAGTCGCAACCATTTGATAACAAAATAACATGAAATAAACAAATAAAAATATAAACAGATGATGTTAGAATAGCAAAGACAATCGAAACAAGAAAAGTTTGCACAAGAAAGGAATGAAAACAGTTGTAAAAAGCCTATGTGTCACAGAACTCTCTGATTATTAAACCAAGACGCATTGTGCTAGTTTATAAATTTAAACAATTTTGTTGTTATTTTATGTAATTATTTTGTAAGTTATGTCAATATTTTATTTTTATGTTTAGTTTCATCTATTAAATATACAATAAAAAATAAAATAAATCAAACATTCCAAGAATCCTTATAAATATTTTTTTTATAGAAAATAAACTTCCATGACTATGGTATAAACTCCAAAATTTCAATACTCAAATGATAAAACTAAGAATTCCATGGAAAATAAAAATTGTTAAATTGTAAAAATGTTAAATATCAAATTATCTCTCAATTATTCTCAAAATATCAAATTTTCAGTAACAGTATAATTAGCTGAATACTTTTTTTTTTTTTAAATAAGTGAAATGGCACATAATGCATTCAAAAATATTAAATTTCTGAGTAAATACCTAAAATAATCATGTAAATTTTAACTGAAAATGTAAATGCCATTTCTTCAGATCTAATCAATTCAATTGAATGTAATTAATAGAACATTAAATTCCAAAATTATGTAAGTATTGATTGCACTTGGTAGCTTATTCAATAATCAATTTGTTAAAACACTTGTTATTTACATTATTAACAACATTACACAAAACGGACCGAAAATAGTGTCTGAAATTGGTAACCTAACCAAATCTGAATAAAATCCATCAAGATATTTTCCTTCCTTCAATTCTTGATGTTTACATAAACCCCAATAATATTCACTTAATGCTTCTCAATTTGATTTGCCTCTACTTTAGACTATATTGTCTGAATATATTTATTTTAAAATAATAGTTATTATTACTTTTATTATATCAATTCAAATAGCAAACAAAGTTTTATTTATTCATCAATAAATGGTTTCAAACAGTATTGAGTAAAATGTCTGTATGTATGTGTGTGTTGATGAACGTAAATGTTTTTAAACCGAACCACAAAGAAACACAATCCAAGCCATCATCCAAGTTTATAAAGTGACAAGCATAACCAACGAAAACAACTCACCAGTTTTGGCATCGACAAAGTAAGAGAATCTGGTTGCGAGGCAGATTAGTCCTAGTGACATCCAGTAAGCTCTTCCCGAGTGAACAAATTCCGTTTACTTGGATCAAACATACAAGACCCTCCAGTGTCTATCCTCCCTATGAGTGAGTGCATCATTTGCCATGCCCTATCACTTGCCACTCAAAATCAAAACTTGAACGGGGCCCCTCCATAATTCGGTGAATGTGCAGTGTGGGTACTATTCTTTCCTCATGGTAGAGTATGAATCTTCTATAGAATCAGACGGTACTGATGAATGTCTTTGGGTTGGCGCAAAATACAACCAGACCCATGCTGACTTATCCTAACACCAACTTCTCCACTATAAAAGACTCATTGAGTGTATTCTATAGTTTGTAACCAAATATTGACAAATCGCCAAACGAGAGGTCTACTTAAATTTTATTTTTAATGTTTATAATGAATCACTTTCCTTTAAATCCATAAACCCAAGTTATTTTCTTTTTTAATAATTACAACCATTAAATTTGCAAGCCTAGATTATTCATATTCAATCAAACTTTTACATTAAACAATTATAAGTATTAGCAAACTATAAATACTCTTTAATTAGGTTAGGTTCCAACTTCTGAACTTGAACTAAAGTTATTATCGAATTACAAATAACATGAATAATACTACCACCGTAAACAATTTCAAGTCATTCTTCAATACGCCCCCATATAGTTCTTAAAATTGAAAACACAAGACAAATTGCCTTGAAAATAAATTAAATAGACAAACACGAATCAATTGCAAATAAACAGTAATACATGCTTGCCTTTTCTAAAATGTAATATTTTTTTTATATTACACAAGAATTTAATTTTAATAACTTTCAATTTTGATTAACATTATCTTGATTTACAACCGATTTGAAACACTGAAACAAATCAATAAATGTATACAAAAGAAATAAAAGTCTAAATCAATAATTGTTTTCACGGCCCTTTTCGAGAGCGTGGTGGTCTAGCGGTAATGACCCCCGAGTTTCAATCCGGAGGTCGCCGGTTCAAATCCCGACGTGCACCTATGAGTTTTTCGATTGAAAGATTTATGTGCGCAATACCACGTTCTCAAAACGGTGAAGGAATACATCGTGAGGAAACCGACATGTCCTAGAACTAAAAAATTCAAAGACATGTGTCGATTGCACGAAAGGAGCCTCTTTGAGGCGCACTTACAATCCTTTCACCACACTTGTTCGACAGAACCGGTGACTCGAAGAAGAAGAAGACGGCCCCAATATTCTTAAGCTCCTTTAACATTTTCTCATTAATTCTCAAGCTCATTTAACATTTGGATTCTCATCAATAAAAAGTTAAAATTATTATTAATATGATCATTAATTATATTTATAAAAACATATTCACGCCCCCAAGGTTCTTAGCTACTTGCCAACATTTGAGACCCCTTTATCCTGGTCACGGCACCAATTGTAACGGACCTCCCCCTTTTATCCGTAATAAGACACTCAGATCGAAAAATTTTCGAAAATATATTCTAAATCTTAATATCTATAATGGCCAATAATGTGATCGAATTAGTGGTAGGACTGTACGTTGTGTTTCATAGTAACCCGTTAAGTAGAAGGTTCTTTAAGAGGTATGCTGGTAGTAGACATAAGACATGGTATTGGGTAGCGTAGTGAAGAAAGTCCCTAATGATAAATATTAGATCTGGAGAATTATAAATGTACTATTACAAAAGTAGATTGTTATAATTAATCAAAAGTTTGAACTAAAGGAATAGTACATACTCTAATTTAATAATGAAAAGTGAATAACAAGAATTTATTTAATACTGCTGTAAAAATAGCAGTTAATTATTTTATACCACGAACATAGTTTGTGGGCCAACGGCATCTTCACAAACTATGGCTCGACGCCCCTCCCCGCGCCATGCTATGAATTTCGACTCCTGACAACTCTAGGATTTGTCGTCTAGGAAATCCTCTATTCGTGGTATAATAAAGTATTATCCCACCGAACCTGCGGAACTTAACCCTCCTTAATCAAAAGAAGAGGAAAGGTCCTATTATTCTCCGAAGAGATTTAGTTAACTCGTATAACATACGAGCAAGAGTTAATGATGAAAAGAGTATAAAACTCTCCTATATCCACAATGATTTACTGTACTGTAACAGTAATTTAAATTAAATTATAAATAAGAGCTTGGCTCACTTATGCTAATGAATGTATTTCACATTCAGTAAGTTCCTAAACTCGTACTGAGATTGCAACTGAGGTATAATGTCATAATGCAGAACAAGCAGAGCACATTATCAATATTTTTAAGATTATAATAAATGACAGTACTTAGCAATGTGTCTCAACCCTAACAATAATTCAAAACTGATCAATTGAGGTGGTTACAGATCTCACAAACCAATATGCTGACCATTTAGGTATTACAGCTAGGTGGAGTAGTACCCCTTTTTGACCAGACCGCATAGCCTAACTAGCAATTCCGTGAGATATCTGGGTTTCTCAAACCAATACATCAGTACCGGTAAAATAAAGTAAGAGTAGGTGGTAGTTCGGCAACAGTGATAATAATGGATGATTACCAGTCTCACTTTGGAAAGCTATTACGAAAACTAGACACAGCTTAGTAGTATCATAACATTGTTATTTGATAGCAATACTTATTCATAAACCTTTGTACTCAACAAGCCGGCAAAAGGCAAATTAAAAATAAATAGCATAGTAAATGTTAATGTATCAACATCTGTGAACCAATTTCCATCATTCAAATATAAATCAATTCATTAAATTAATACAAACAAAGTGGATATTACATCTTCACTCATCTTATACTAAAATATAAACTATGATAGATTAAATGATCTGTTGTGCACATCAGTTTGGTAACGTGGACCAAGTTGTTTCAATATAATAAATATAAAACATTTCCAACTAACATCTGTGAATGTATCGTCAGAAGGCATTAATCTATACAATGGAACTCCTTTACAGATAATAGCGGATTTAGCCATTATTGGTATCGTCTATTAAATAAATACTTTATTTACGTCTGATCTTTGAGATACTCTAAAGTATTAGATAAGTGTAAAATTATTTATAAAATATTTGTTTATAACTTAAAACATAAAACCAACACAACTATTCTTGGAATCATTGATTTAAACCAGTAGAATCAGTATCAATAAATAAAAGGAACATCCGTATAAACTCTGAAATTATCAGTTGTGTACCTAAATACCTAAACTAGCTACAAATATGTGTGAGAGCAAAACAAGGAGTTGCGTCCTTACTCCGTATTTAATTCTAATTGTGCATGAAGGTACAAAACACAAGGGATTGCAAATGTGCACCTTTCTAACTATTCTGACTAATGTATGCGAGATTGGCTTTCTCGACTTTGTATTCCTAGTGCCAGCCCTAAGGTCTATCTCCTGCAGGCCGTAGCCAAAGACAGCAGAATTAAGACGTGTACCGCGAGATGTGTGAGGGACCACATCAAATGGATCCTGAAAATAGATTTAGTATGGGTGCTGAAGGCATGACCCACTTCGACAAGTCCCCATTATCCAAGTTCAGGAAACAACCAATGTGGGAGCTTTGCTGAGCCCAACAAAGGGAAAACTCAACACCCAGTTCGCTCAAATTGCCTGGGCCTAACTAACAAGGGAATCCCTGACTCCTGGCTTTCGTTGACACCGTAAGGATCAGGCCAGCAGACCATAAACCATGTTATGGGTTTTGGTATTCATCGAACAGATATTGATAATATTCACAACAAAATAATATAATGGTTAAGCCATAATAATCCTCTTTTATTTATTTTTTTAGGAAAGAGAACTTCAACATTTTCATAAAATCCACACTAATTACGCACTTAACAAATTACGTTCTAAGACGTCATCACAGCAACTACGCATTACAAAATCCCGTATTCACGAAATATCATGGAAACTGTTTCATGGGTGGAACCAATTACACTATTAAACGTGTATCACAAAACTATGCACATTAATGCAAATTTCTATTATAATTACTTGCAAAATCAATAATATTTTAATAAATTCTGTTCGATTCACACATCTAAGCTCGCTATTCCAATCCCCATCCCCTGTCAAAAACCTTTTTCTTTTTCCTGTAGCCTTCTGTCATCTTTCTATGCGGAATAAAAAGTATTTAATGCAAAGTAATGAAAAAGGTTTTAATACAATTGCATTGATTCCAAATAAAATACTCGAATTGATTATTGATTAGAAATTTTGGTGGTACAACAGAGTTGGGATCGTTACAGCCGTCAGCTCGTTCCGTCATTAATATGACATACAAAGAAAACTAAATATTAATATTTTTAAAAATGATTGAGATCAATATTTTTAAATAAATTGATTTTGAGAAATAATTAAAAAGATGGCATGGCTCTTCTTAAAAATATAAGTCTAAGAACTACAGATTAAGTGTAAGAAAGAGCTGATTTCATTTAATTACTTACGCAAATGTATATATAATAATATATAAATGTATATAAGTATTTTCAACTATATAGTTTACTAAATTAATTCAAGATTTCTATAATGATATAAATAGAAGCTAGGACCCATTTAGATTGATGGAACGAACTAGAGCATGGAGTGTATTTAGCTGCTTCAAAATTAGCAATTTTATATTATTTTCACGTTTATTTATATATATGACTTGCAAATCTGTTTTGTTTTTTAATTTCACAATTCTCAAAAGCCATCTCATACAATGTTGATGTTTATCGGTACTCTATATGGCGAAAATATGTATGTGTGTATGGATGTATGGATAGATGTATGTTTATCAATCTTTCATGCCAAAAATAGTGAAAAGATTTGACTGCAGTATTTAACTTTAGCAGCAGTTATCTCGGCGCCACGCGGGCAGGTATAAGATACTTTATAATAAAGATAACTAAAGGTTATCTAACTTTACCCGGAAGATATTATAGATAAGGTAATAAACCTATATTGAATTATTAGGTAAAAAAACGATATTATTGATTATATGATTTGTTGAAACTGCATTTCCAGATATTGCGAAAAAGTGCCAGAAACTGTTTCAGAACATAATTTTTCGAAAAACAGATCTGCAATACATTATACAAACTTAAGTGAATTTACAGTTAATTATAAACAATGATGTTATTAAATATCACTTGTAGAATACGTTTCAAAATAATAATATAGCTTTGATTGAATGAATAATAGTAATAATAATAAATATTGCTCTTTATACATTTATACTATACTACTATATTTATTTATACTTATACATTTATATTTTTTTATAAGATGCCTTACTTATCAACAACATCTCTTTTGTTCGTCAGGCATACTGGTTGCGCATCCGAGTAAACGGTTGCACAATTTGTGTTGCCTTGGAAATTAAAAAGAAACGCACAGCCCACGCCCCGCCCCGCCCCGCCCCGCCCCGCCCCGCCGTAGCACGCCACCGCGCCGCGTCACGCCGAACCGACCAAATTTGGAAACCATGAATATATTCAATCATATATGTCGGTTATTATGCATATGCTTTCCTTCATGTCAATTTATTCCATAACAACAGCAAAATCAAATGAGGGTTATGAGTTTAGCACTGTATTATGTACATAATAATAAAGGTATTAAAAAGTATTTATAATAATATTGGTGGACATTTCATACAGCGCCATCTAACCCCAAAGTAAGCTAAGCCTAGCTTGTATCATGGGAACCAGACAACTAATATAATACTTGTATTTTTTTTTGTAAATACATACATATAATACATATCAAACGCATAGTTTACTACCAGCCAGGGTTACTACCAACTGACCTTCATAGGTCAGGAGCCAGTCTCCCTTTATTTGTATAGATTGGCAGCTCTAAATTCAGGTGAATACTGCCACTACCTTATGGAAATTACTGTGACTTTGACCTGTCTCGTCTCGTTTCAACAGGAGTTGGTCAGCGAATACAACAAAAAAAATACAATTAAAATATAATAATATTAATATTATCAAAAAGTACCAAGCTAATATATATCTGTAGACTATGTATTTCGACTGTATATAGATCAAATTGAATCCTTATCAAATCTGTGTCTTATGTAGAAAACAAAATCTGATTATAAAAAAAAATGTTTGAATATCTAGACTATTAAGAGCCTTCATTTAACCTTGGCCTATTTTTATGCTTTCGCTGATAAGATAAGGTTGTTAAGGTACTCATTATTTATCTACATACAAACAAAACAACTATATCACGGTACTTTCTTATAACCAAGAATTAATTTGTCCACGTATGCAAAGCAAAACGTGAACTATTACTTATATTTTTTTTTATGTGATACAGTTACGGAACGAGCCGACGGCCCACCTGGTGTTAAGTGGTAACCTCTGCCCATAACAACCGATGCGACTTGGGTCCTCCCTTACTAGGTACGACAAGACCCAAGTCGCACCGTATGCGCCCGTAACTCTGAGACGTGTAGGTGGAATGTCTCTTGTGTCTGTAATTTCACCGGCAACCACACCTTTCAAACCGGAACACAGTAACGCGAACGCGTTACTGCTTGGCAGCAGAAATGGGCATGGTGGCAGTGCTTCCCCGGACGAACTTGGCGAGAGTTCTACTGCTCTAAATATATCCACACATATAATATCCACTTTTGTAAAACAAAGGCTGATACTATTTTGCGACTGTTACGATTTAATCGGCATGTGACCAAAGTTTAGTTTAGGTAGTTAGTTACGCGATAAAGTTTCACAGACCTAAAATAAAATAACTTTGTACGGATTCTACATTACAATAGGTACCAAAGTTCAAGTTCAACAATTTAATTAGTATTTGATAACTTCCGATACGTATACTTGGTTATTACTCAAGTCGTGATCGTGAAGTTTATCATTATCATTAAAAAGTTCAACTCGGTGAATAATTTAGCCAACTTATTTATAACGCTCAATATTGAAAGCGCTGTCTCAGTAAACGCAATTAAAACTTTCAGAAACATAGACGAAACTCTATCATATTTTAATTTCAGCTGAGATTTTATGAAACAGAAGCGTAGATTAGAAATGTATCGTAATGATATTTATAAGTCGGTTACCTTCCCTTCTCACTCATAATAGTAAATATGTTGGATTAATGATACAATATCAGCTGCAGTCTCCGAGGCAGCAGGACCTTGGTGGCGGGAGAAGGGGGAAATGCGGGGAGGGGGTGAGGCATGGTCGCAGATGACGCGCGCCCTACTGGCACACTGACACACTTACCCAGTGACAGTGGTACTGCTTTTGGTCTGTCGAGGTCGATACGATGCGTTATGCCTACCTACCTACCTACAACACTATGATTAAATAGCTACTAACGTGTGTAAGTAAACACCTCGTGAACTGTCAATACTACCTACCGATATTATGAAAGGAGTCTCCTTTGATAGAATATCGTAAAAATAACGTAAAAACCAAACAGATGATAGATATTATCGAAGTTTTGGGAGGTTGTGTCGTATGACGTAATAAAAGGATATTTGAACTCTTAAAAAGACTTAAATTGTTGTTGTATAGTCCGTTTTTTTATTGTTATGATTGTAAAAGAGAGCACGGAAATACGCAAAAAACAAGGATATTATTTTAGCGGGTAGTTTATCAAGAATTGCTAGAAATTAACAATAATGAAATGAGTAATTTCTTGGTATCGATTTTCGTCATTATTTCTGCTACCGGACCTGCAGTAATAGGTATAATGACGGTGTGTTCGGAAAAAACACATCCTTTAACAGAATAAACAATGAAGTTTATAAGATTTGCTAACACTGCCTATCAATAATCTGCCCCCAAAACACTGTATTCATGAAATATGTATTAATTCTGAATTAACCACTTCAACTTTTCACGTCAACCTGGTAGAATTTATCAACTCTGCTCCAGTTTCAATGGAATAATGATACATGTTTTAACTTTCGCATAAATGTATTTAAAGTTTAGGTGCTATTTAAATTTATATATGTTAATAATGTAGAATTTCTTAAATATACAGCTAACACAAAGAAAGCGCTTGTTAGGTATTAGATACTTCCAGCTAAAAACATCTACAAAAGATTTCGCAGTAGTAGGTATATTAAAACATAAAGGTCTCGCACCATAATACACAATTCAAAAGGAGGGTTCTGTGAATAAAAGTGGTATATATGCTTTACCGAGACATATATAATTTTTTGCATTTTTATCTCTAATAAATTCCTTGATCTGATTGAAAAATCAATGACAAATTTTAACTACGAGTATATAAATTTTCGCACAAAGAAAAACAACTATTAAGTTGTAGTAGATAATTTCTCAAATTGTAGATACTGATTGTGTTGTCGATTTTGTAATGAAATGCCAACCACATGATATAAACTATAATGTAAGTGTACTAAGTTGTGTATGGTAATGTATTTTGATGGCCGCTTTCATGTCTGAAACTTGAGATTTTGAAGCTGTCAATCGACTTAACTATTGGACATCCACGCCATCAGTAATAAGACATTACCCAATTACTGAAGACAATTACGATTGCATTGATTTTTTATCTGTACGTAACCTTCGTCATGAAAGCAATTTATATATTCATGTTTGATTTAACCCACCACTGCCGAATAGAATCTTAATTTCTATTAATTGACGAAACAGTTTTGGGCCAAGGTTAAATATATTGCATAAAGTTGAAAGGTAAAATCAACATAGTTATTCTAACCTTGCTGAATATTTATTTAGCAATTAAATGAATATATTCATTGGTGTGAACTACTAATATTGTGATGCTTTCAAGTAAAAATACTATGAGTTTGATATAAGAGTTGAAATTTAAAATAGTGAAATTTGCTGGTAGAACTTCGCGAAGTGAACTTCTATTGTTTTGATTGTAATCGTTTTCATTAAAGAAAATAAAAGGTACACGACATAATTCAATATTAAGGTTCTGAAGCCGGGTGATGGAAGCAGTAGAAAGATTAGTGCGGAAGATGGAAGCCCTTCAGTTTGAAAGTAGGGTCTAAAGAGTGGGCGTGGGTGCCGACCACATCCGTGACTTCGTGCCAATTTCTTTATCTCTCTGTAGTTTGGTAATCTTAGTCCTTATTTATGACGGTGAGGTAGTGGGCAGAATAAATATATATAATATTGTGAGGATCATCGACTGTTCGGATTCTCTTTGTATTTGTTGTAGTAAGTACCGGTCTGACTATACTTTATTGCATAGTTTTTCAAATAAAAATTGTCGGACATTTCACACAGCGCCATCTAGCCCCAAAGTAAGCTAAGCATAGCTTTTATCATGGGAACCAGACAACTGATAATTATACTTTTTTTTGTAAATACATACATATAACACATCCACACCCAGACACGGAACAAACTATGTTCGTCACACAAATGTTAATCCTGGGTGGGAATCGAACCCACGACGTACAGCGCAGAAGGCAGGGTTACTAACAACTGAGCTTTGAGGCCAGTCAAATTTACATGACAATGGTATATGCGTATTAAACAGTTTGTGCCAATTTTGTGTCAATGCCTGAAAATGGCGACAAGTCCGACGCTTTTAAAGACCATTATATACCTAGACTTAATCATTCAAATAAACGTATTTTACTGTGACTATACCAAATCTTATGATATTAGATTTTTAAAGAAAACATTTTTTTCATCAATTTATAGACCAAAGTTCTAGGAATTTCCTAGGTCAAGGCTAGGTTGCCTGGGCAGGCAAGGACGTAGGAAGTAGAGCTAACTGGAACCAAATACGTAAAATTACGTTTTGGCTTATGATTTAATTCTTGCGCTATTTATAATATTCCAAGACCCAAAGGTGGGATGGTAGATGTTACATGCGCTCAAAGGTTTGCTTTATACTATGTTGTATTTTGACAGACCTCACAGCTCAGTTGGTAGTAACTCTGCCATCTGCGCTGAAGGTCGTGGGTTCAATTCCCACCCAAGACAAACATTTGTGTAACGAACATTGATGTGATTGAGTGTAAATATGTATTTATATGTATGTATTAACGAAAAAGTATATAAGTATTCTACAGTTTCATGTTTTGCGGATACAAACATACGGAAGTTGAATTTTTATATATAAAGATAGCTGACAGGCCGCAACGAAAGCAAGCGTACTGCTTTTTACCAGTAAGTTAAAATACATGAGAGCATAATTTGATAACGAAAGTATAATTTGACATAAAGCTTTTTGTGATCATGCCGGAACAAGATGATTCCATGTAATAAAATCCGAGATAGGCAGTATGATCTTGGGGATAGTAAACAATCTAGCTCTAATGACTCAATCATACAGTTTTCTCAGGGGACGACACGCTGTCCAAGCTGATAATACTGAAGTACTACGTATATCGAAGTAATCCCTCGAGCAAAACTGACGTATTTATTGGCCTTGACATGAGAACATTATTGGGAGCAAACACTTTGAAAGTGAAACATAATTTCCTGAAAGTTCGTTTGTTTAGCGTTGCTAAAGAGCTCTTTACAGCTGTGATAATACTATAGGAATTAATAAGTTGAAGTTAAATTTATAGCAATAGATCTCACGTATATAAATGTTCTAACTCTAATATATAACTGATGCGATGTAAACGATCCTGCAAACTATTTATCTGTGAACGAGGGATTACCAGTACCCACCTATTTTGTTATAGTGCACCTTATAATTAAGTGTCCAAGGTCTTAATTATTTTTCCGCAAGGTTCTATATTGTTTTCCATTGTAAATTAAAATTTCCTTGATGGTGCTTCCTTTGAATTCTGATTCGAGCGATACTAGGTCAGGGGCAATTTTATACTGAACCCCTATTAAGCAAATACTAAGCGTGAGCAACCTCATTCATTAGTATTTACTATTGTAGTACTATTTATTTATTCGGACTATTGTTTTAGTCTGACCTTACGAAGGTTTTATTGTTCTTTCTCATTGTTTGACATTATTATCTTAACCTAAGTGAAGCAAGATCTCAAACATTATAATATCCTTGAACGAGGGGTCTTTTTGAACTATTGAATTGAACCTACATAATTTAAAAAGTCTTAATAGAAGTAGTACCTAGTTGAGTAAAGGTATTGACTATTCATAAAAAAACAGGGAATAAAGAGACGACTACCAAAAAAAAGCTCGTAAAGCATTATATTAATTTTATATTATGTGTAGTCCATAAACTAATTTACGTTGATGCCAGACAATAATATTTCTAAATAAAACGTCATGTTTCATAACTTTGTTCCGATCTAGAGTCCGTATCTCATGCATACGGCTTTGACAGCTGGATTGAATTGAAAAGCGTTTAAATAGATTGCTCAAATACCCAATCCAGTAAATTTTTCAGTGCCTCTGGGACTGGATTAAAAAGACTGGGTCGATATTAATTGATATCTGAAACCTTAAATTACGGCATTATTTAAGTGTTTTGAGGGATGTAGGTAGCATCTTCATCCATAATCAGATTATAAATTTTTTGTCTGCAACTGGGATTTTTCAATACAATCATAAAAATATAAAAATACATGAGTTAATTCGTTCAGGATTTAAAAATTCGAATATCAAACAATTCGAAACCCCATAAAAAATTTTGTTAACCTCCGTTTTATGCAAATATGATAGAATCATAGAACAAGATGTCATCATCGCGTAGATATCATCGACGCATTATATAAGGCAGTTTAATATAAATCAGTATGAAGATCGTCTGGTGTCGTTAGTAGTCGTGAATGTGGGCCAAGTTTATACGAAAGTAGGTCAGGGGGATTTAAACAACTGGGAGTTAGCGATCATTCTCGCACGGATATTTATGTACTACATATTTCGAAAGATATTCGTGATATTTTTGAACATGAATTTATTTACTGGCACACACACAAATATATAGATTTAAATAGGTATGTGAAGAAGTGGATATGCAGGAGTAAGTATGAGTTGAACTTGATCATCGAGGTTTTGACGTAGTGTATAGCTTTATATTACTATAAATAAATGTAATGTGTATGGCGTGTCAATAATATTTAATTTTCCTTAAAATTGTGTATTTTAGTAATTTTGTAGACTTTTCTTGTATTGGATTGTAATCATAAAGTATAGGATATTTCTCTACGCTCTAACAATACTTTAATGGAATTATCAGAATAAAAACTGCATTGTCCGGGCAAACAAGTAATTGTTGACTCCAAATTTAAAGACGATATCATTCATCCTTTCCGAATCAAAACGCTTGTGATATCCGTACGGTCGACGAACTAAACCAAACCGCGACTTTAACCCCACAACGTAACCCTATAGCAAACTGTGTGTAATTAAAAACGAATTCCAATTTCCAAGTATTAATAGTATTGGTTTAAATTTATATTTACACAGCAGCAATGTGACTCGCATTTATCATTATTTTTTCCATGTATGACGCGGCTGTGGAAGTAGGACAGCGGGTCAAGAGCAACCTCGAATGTAGGTCAGGAGAAGTCGCATTGATGCCCCCTCCCGTTGCATGGGTGTGAGGTAGTGGCCGTGCCTCGTGCCCTTGCTCCTACATTCCTGGAGGCTGTGGGACTCAATACGTCGATGGGATGAGACGACATCAAACCCTACTATTTTTAAACACATTCAACTTTTAAACTAATATAAACCGGTTAACTTTAACTATTTTCCTTTTCAATAAATTTGTGTATTTGAGTTACAATTTACACTCGTGGTACGATAAAGCGTTTTTAAATGAGGTCAAATCAAAACATATTTTTATGGCGTGTTTATGTATTGTTAGGTAATATCAACATTCATTAATTGCGCCATGTTACATTCTGCAAACAAAATGTTATCAAACTGTTAGGATATTATAATATTGATCATAGAGCAAATGGATTAGGTGGAAAATATATGGAGCTGGTTTCTAGCATTAATAAAAAAAATATAATTAATTGATGACCGAAAATTTTTGCAGCATTTCAATATTCGATACGTATTTGATCTATGTAAGGGCTTTTTACGGATTTTTCTATTTTTACTGACTAGTCCCGAGAAATTTGTTAATATGGAACTTTTTTCACAAAAGCACAAGCCGTTTATCATGTATAAAAAATATGTATTGAGAACATGTGACTCGAGCACAGTAACCAACGGAAGGCGACAAATGATGTATCTGCCTACACCACTTATCAATGATGCACTGGAGTTGATAAACAAATTATTTCATTTGGCCGGTCAGGATGTAGTATCGAACGCCAGCGAAATCTATACGTGGTGGATTTACTTTAATATTTTACCGATAAATGTAGCAACTGTATTTATAGGAATCTACGATCAGTAATCGCGTGATCAACGCAGAGACGAGGTATATGTGCTGCCTCTATAGATGAAATTGTAGGATGATGGCGAAAGGAAATCACTATCTGTTGTATATTATGTTATATATTAGTACATTAGCATGGTGGTCTAATGGTACTGACCCCGAGTTACAATCGGGTGGGTCGCCGGTTTAAATCCCGCACATATAAGTTTTTCGTTTGAAAAATGTATGTGCGCAATACCACGTTCTCAAAAACCGTGAAGGAAAACATCGTGAGGTAACCGACTTGTCCTAGAACTAATGATTCGAAGACAAAGAAAAACTGCATGAAAAGAGCCTCTTTGAAGCGCACTTGAAATCCTTTCAGCACACTGGTTCGACAGAACCAGTGACTCGAATAGAATAGTATATTAGTCAACTATCCTAACTGAAACAATCCCCGTGTATCAAACGTTCTGCGGGAATGATCTCGAATGCAAGGTGCACGCGTGTGCATGTACCTGGTACCCTTGGTTGAACAGTGAACGTGTCTCAGACGTACTGCATACGCATAATCGCACTTTACCACTTAATAGTGCACTCATGTGAGCACTTTATATACACACATCCATATATATATAGCAACAAGTGGGTCAAGTTTGTAAAAACCAGGACAGAGGAAAACAGATATCCAGTTGACACTAATAACACGTGTAGGTCACGTTTCGAAGAGCAAGCTGGAGATGTGAGATTGCTTTAGTGTTCGTGCTATGTATACGGGATGAGGTTAGCTTAGGTTATCTAATATTCTATTTAGAAAATTGAAAACACAATTTCAAAGCAAATACAACGAAATTTAATAGACTCCAACGACTGACACCTATTTATTACTATTTCGATTTCGCTCGATGATATTTCAAGCGGAAATGGGTGTTTGCAAAATGCGTTATACATTTTTGCCGTGTTATTATGCTCATTTCGTCTTTTTATTTGTGCAGTAATATTACATTGTGTCTCTCTGTGATTTGACATTATACAAAGTATGCTCCTAATTATGTGTTGTTTACTTAAGGCCGCGTTTTAAGCTGAGCTCCGTGTTTTGACGTAGCTCCCTGACGTAGATCCACTGATTTCCTGCTGTCTTTATTATGTCGTTCGACCATCGGGCTGATGGGCTGCCCTGGGGTCGACGCATATCCCTCGGCCACCATTCAGTGACTGCCTTGTACCATCGGAAATCGTCCCTTCTAGCCAAGTGTCCTGCTCATCGTGGAGATGGGCAGGGCTTAAGTCTTGTTTGGTAACCACATCTTCTACTTTGGTTCGACACCGAATCTCGACGTTAGGTACACGGTCCACGAAGTGTATACGTAGCATGGCTCGTTCCATTGCAGTTGTATACTATAAAAGATATTTGCTTAATATTTTTCTGAACTTCATACAATTATTACATGTTGATATGTAGTAGGATCATCTCATCCTGAGAGGTGATAGCAGATTTCATTATTATGACACTTTGAAACAGTTACCAGAAACTAAGAGATCTTGTGTCGGATAGATTTTTATGAAATGTAATTATTGCGCATGTCTTTAGATCCGCGCATGATTCCAACTCGCATTTGGCCGATTTTAATATTATTGTACTTTTGCACTATAATTGTGCAAAAGTATAATAATATTAAAATCAAAACCTTCAAAGTAGATGTTACTTTGAAGGTTTTGTGTTGGGGTATCAAAGAAAGATCAAAAAGCAAAGTATGTATAAAAAAACTTTTCTTGTATGAAATATTATTTTATTTTTAGATATGAAGATTATAATATTATTAACACCTATTGGTGGAAATTATACCAAAAATAAAACTCGAGGACGCTACAGGTGGTCACCTCAAACACTTTGAATAACATATAAAACTACTCAGTGAAGCTATGGGAATGGGTTTTAATAGTACCCTAAATGGGTACTGAGAAGACGAAGCAAGTGTACTTAGACCATACTGAAATGTTTTGTAAAATCAGTAGCACAAAATTGTCCAAAAACCTATAAAAGCTATATATGATTATTTTCTAAAGAAAAGTAGTAGAACTCAAAAATGCCTGTAAAGAAGTCCCCGAGCATTTAAGGCACTAGGAAATTTAACCAATCGATAACATGTGACCAAAGCTACCTCCTATGGAATAAATCAAATTCCACGAAGGCGAAGCTACGGACACAGCTAGGGTCATCCTAAACTCAAATGGTCAGTTTCAGAAATTTTCATTATGGCCCACGTAACAACGTAAGCTAACAGGGCTGCCACATGCTAGGTGAAATATAATTGTAGGTTTAAAACGGAAATAATTCACCATGAGCGACGCTAAGTGGATAGAGTCTAATTATTTGACAAATGACCGCATATTTTATGGAGCCTGCGTAAATGGGTCGCAATGACAACATGTAATCATTCTCTACCAGATGCGCACGGTCACTGCTGCCAGCGGCGGAAACGAAGACGTAAGAATAGAATTTGATCAGGACGTCGCTTGGAAATTACATTACTTCAATATCTGCATAATTAAATTTCAAATCCATTCTATGGTTCCACTTTTATTTGTTACAATCAAAAGTCACGGGATTTCTTTGGTAGACTGGAGTCTAGTAGAACCATTGCCAATAATAAATATATGTATCTTCAACGTAGAACATAAACTATGGCATTCCAACAAGCTCCGAAACAACAGTGTATCAATATCAAATTTCAATATAAATATTCAAAAACCCGATGAAACAATTGAACACTGTCGTAATTATAACACTGCCCCTACGTTTGGCACCACGCCTCGTCCTATAATGAGGATGCCAGTAATACGTTCACAACTAGATGGAATATTTTGAATCGCTACGGTATTAGAAAAAGTGTTGTTATATATTTATAGAACATGTCTGCCTAGAAGTCTTTCATCACCCAGATGTTCGGGCTACAATCAAATCCTGGGGCTCTTTAAATGTAGCGCCACAACTACTAAGCTACGGGGCATTCGCGTTTTCTTGAGAACATAAATAACTTTCATAACATTTCCTTATTTCCTCGTTTTGTAAGGTTTTACACTAATTCCTATTCTGTGGTGTCGCGTAGTAAGTGGGTGTCATCGGGATGACGAATTCCAACGCGAATCTTGCGAAAGTGACGGCATGTGCCCTATTTATGCACGATTACATAACACAGTAAGTGTACTACACCATAACGGCTGAAATAAGGCGGGAAAACGGCTCGAAGTCGAAATAACTACATAGTGAAGTAGGTTAAATTTTAGGAGAGAAATCCTAGTCTTAATATCCTAATGATATGTTATATATCTATTATTAACATGGAAACAATATGTAGTTGAAATTATAGTTGTAAGGTTGAAGTGGAGGCCAGTGAAATAAAAGGCATTTAAGCGTTGGCAACTATGTCATTAGATAATTTGGCTATTTAGTTTAAATTGTTATAATAGTTGTGTATTTCTATTGACTCAAGCTCAATTTTATCACGGCCTTCCGGTGCGGGAAGGAGGCTTATCTTTAATGCACTGAGACACAGCATCCGGTCTAGGTAGGGATGTACATACTGATATAAATGTCTTTTTTTTGAAATACCCTTATTTCTAAAACTGTCTCTCATAGAATATTTGGACCGTATTCAAAGCATTTTTTTAATTTATTAAAAATATAGTATTGTTTTGGTATAAATCTTTACACGGTTCGGAAAAAAAATATGTGCCGTCTTCAACTTTCTCAATTTTATTGCATCGTGATTCATTATATTTTGCAGTAAAATCATTAGACATCATTTAACCTAGATTTAGTTACTGATTACTCGATTATTTATGCATGTTAAGTTTATGCACTAAATAAGATAGGATGACAACACGAATCGTAAGTTTGGTGTAATGTAATGTCTTAATGCCTTAATATTATAATATTATATAAGTAATGCCTTAATATTCTTCCGAATCCGACGTTCCGATCCGATCTTTAGTTTTGCTACTAACAGTAATATATTTATGGTCTATGGACATTGTTTCCTATGAGTTTTGGCTAGCATAGTTTTCTAAACTTCATTTTATTTTCCTTTACAAAAAGATACTAGGTTTGTAAATAAATTATTATGATCATCATCAGATGAGTTTTCATCTCAAAAAGCTTCATGACGAAAGTTTCTGGGCTAACTCTATCCTCTTTATTAATCCCGCAAGCTGGATATCACCAACTCTTTGGGCCAACTATCGTACAGTCTATACAACGTTCGAAAACACTTTACAATGTAAAATTACATATCGACTGGAAATATGAAACATGTTTACCAGTTAACAGATCAGTCGCACCCAGCAGACACACGTTATGCCTGTTTCACTAGGAAGTGATGCGGTGAGACTGTAAATACTATGAGAATCATGGCACCTCAACAATCAAGGTCCCAAACCCAGAATTATATTTTGCGTTTGAGTTTACTTAAGGTTGAAATGACTAAACTGAAGATGAAGTAATGGGATATAACGACCACAACAAATATTATTATTTAAAAAGACGCTGCTTTTACTAAGCGAGACATATATGAATTACGTAGCGCCTAAGAACCAATCAGTCTATAAAGTAGTAAATAGTTGCAGAAACATAAATTTTGCATAAACCTGAACTCGATGTTCTTACAGTTCATTCGTTTGTTGGAAATCAAACGATTGAGAAGTTATTACAAAATTTTTCTTATTACATATATTCCAACTGACGATTTAATTTCCTGTGTGATTTGCCGTCGACCCTAACGGATACCGATGCGATGGTAGCAGCAAGAAGAGACATAGACATGGACGTAGTGAGCTACTTTACGCGATCTGTTTTGCAATAATTGGATCTATCTTTGTGATAGACAATGTCAAGGTTTTATCCACTCAGCTGAGATAAGATGAAATTTAATTAAAATTTCCACTGCAAGGGATAGCTTTTCTTTTTTGTTAATATAATCTTGCCTTGGCCCTGGTTTTTATGTTATCTTAATAAACGCTAAAAGGGTGGTTTTTCAGGCGTTTTTCACCCCTTATGTTGCATTTTATATTTAAAGTTGCGACTGAGAAACACATTTTTCTTTGTTGTCTTCTGATACTAAGAACGAAAAAATATACTTTCAATAGAAACTAATGCATGCACTTTTTTTTGTAAGCTCGCACTAAGTTTTTAATAAACTTGGGTCATAAATATCGTACTAGAACGAAATTTAAGAGTTACTCAATCTAGAGAAAATCGGTTTGTTTTGAATTAAATTACTGTATATATTTTTATTAATTACTAACTGCGCCCCGCGATGTTACCCGCAGTGAATAAGTTTGTACACATTTGATTGTCCCGCGGGACAATCAGATTTCACTTTTCTGGAATATAAGGTAAAGTTTGTTAATCTAGGATGTAAGCTATCCTGATACCAAGCTTCATCCAAACCCAGCCGTTTGAGCGTGAAGGAGTAAAAAAATAACAGTAACATACACACATATTAGGGTGTTTTTTTATGTGATATAGTAACGGATCGAGCCGACGGCCCACCTGGTGGTAACCTCAGCCCATAACAACCGATGCGGCTTGGGTCCTCCCCTACTAGGTACGACAAGACCCAAGTCGCAGCGTATGCGCCCGTAACTATGAGACGTGTAGGTGGAATGTCTCATGTGCCTGTAATTTCACCGGCAACCACACCTTTCAAACCGGAACACAGTAACATGAACGCGTTACTGCTTGGCGGCAGAAATAGGCATGGTGGCAGTACTTCCCCGGACGAACTTGGCTAGAGTTCTACTGTTCTTAAATTTCCTCAAGAAGTTGATAGAATAGCAAATTGTGGCAGGGCTACATATATGATCTGTGTATTATGTTCTAGCTTTTGCCCGCGTGGGCTGATTAAGTAAATGCGATTAATACAATCATTTCATATTAGTATACCATAAAAATATTAAAAGATCATTCGACCAATATTCTATCTCCCGTTACTATTCTGATCTTACATTTTCTCAGAAACTACGACAGACGCTCCCATTCCAAAGTTTCCCAAATGTCCTCCAGACCGTTTACTCAGACACTGAATATTTCAAGATAAACGTTCCTTTTCAGTTCTCTATTTCATTACCTATTCAGCGACACCCGCCACTCCCTTTCCCCTGCGTACTGTTGAAAACGAACTAAGCGAATAACAATTTTAATGCCCTTATACACTAGAGCATACATTTTTCAATTATTGCGGTCAAGCTCTCATAATATTTGCACCCCCACCGGTATCTGTACAGAAAAGATTTGAAATGTTCAAAATAACGAGAATTTTTATTTATTTAGTGGGCTAAATATAAATAATAATGATTTTTCCGGGACAAACTGTTCGTGGGGGAGCTCCCAAGTCATATTGCTTGTTCCGCACTACATCACATAAAAAAACTCATTTACTATCACTGCACGAGAAACTAAGGCAGCGCTCCTATTTTTGGCTTGTTTTCTTGTAGTCTGGAGGTAAAATGTCGTGTCTGTGGATTTGCATTCGATTCGAATTTGTTTCGCTGTGTTCTCAAAATTATACATGCGTGGCAATTTTTCAACAAAGAAGTAAATTGTAATTCGTTTTTCATAATAGACATTTGAATTTCCAGAGAGATTTAAAATTATCTTTGCAATGTGTGTTGTATGAACTATATCATAATTTTTCCAGTAAATAATAAAAATAAACACGGATTCCTTCTAAAGGTTCACCAAATGCCATTAAAACGATTAGGTATTTATATTAAAAATGTGTCAGTTAAGTAAGTCAATTCAGAGACTTCGTCAGAGTCCGTCGATTACTTTCGTACCTACGAATGTCGCTCCTTTGATTTTTTACGTAGTACCTAATCTGTAGATAACATTCCTGTTATATCATATGTAACAGCTAAAAGTTGGATTTCTACAACTGGGAGGTACCTACTACGCGAGCAAACTCGCGGGCGTATATTGTACTAAATTTGATACATCGCAGTGCACAGCCAAAGTTGAGAAGCCTGTAACAGTAACCTGCGATCGACGCTATAAAAAATAATCTATACATTTGTTATTTTGACGATATGTCTGGAATACGTATCCAAATGGCTGGCGGATGCTCTATTTTACATATATTTTTTAATTTGGTGTACGGTTAATTTACATTTAGAGAATTCAACACAATCAGTAAGATATAATCTTTCCGTACGTAGTATCCATGGTGCCGGCTGATTGGTCAAATAAGCCAAGTAGCCTACATGGCTTAACTATGGCTTCCCTGATATGAAAATAGAACTAATGGCTACTTCACCCAGTCTCGTGGCCAGTATTAATAGGACTGTCACGCAATGTGTACTGGGTGGATTTACGATGACTAGAGCTGATTTGTCACACTGTCACAAAAAAAAAATTGCTTTCCCCTGTATTATTTTAATCCAAGATATTTTCGGGTACAGGTTAGCAGTAGCGTATTTCAGTTTTAACAGATACCCGTTCATGTCGCTGACTTAACGTCCCGAATAAACAAATGACGCTGTATAATAATAACCCCCACAAAAGTGTGTCATTGCGTTTCCTCCGGACTCCAGACTAAGCGACTGTTTACTTTCAGCAAAGCCTTAGAATGCACATAATTTTAGGTGAAATCGATTCAGCAGTTGTCATGATGTTGACCATGCGAATAAGTAACGAACCAAGTTGCAAAATAGCACGTCAACTCTGTTTCGATTTCGACATCTCTGAATAAATGGTAGGCATTTATTTTAGAAACTGGAACGCATACATCGGTTGTACAAAACAAAGGATTTTTAAATGGTACGTAATTTTTTAGTTTTAACATATGTTCGCGTATAAACATAATTGATTTCAATTATTTTAAAGGAGATGTGGTTCCGAAAATGTATATAACGATGGTTAAAAGGTGCGAAAGAGACGACTGAATGTTTTGAAAAGATTCGCTGAGCGGCTCGATCCAAACGAACGGGTAAGTAGGCGAAGGTCAGGCGCCATTGTAGTGCGTGAATGCGGTGACGTAGCCGCCC